>CAUYLG010074790.1:0-186303 GCA_963573385.1 Cacajao melanocephalus
CAGATGGATTAAAGACTTAAACATAAGACCTAACACCATAAAAACCTTAGAAGAAAACCTAGGCAAAACCATTCAGGACATAGGCATAGGCAAGGACTTCATGACTAAAACACCAAAAGCATTGGCAACAAAAGCCAAAATGGACAAATGGGACCTAATTAAACTCCAGAGCTTTTGTACAGCAAGAGAAACAATCAGTAGAGTGAACTGGCAACCAAGAGAATGGGAAAAAGTTTTTGCAATCTACCCATCTGACAAAGGGCTAATATCCAGAATCTACAAATAACAAAAACAGATTTACAAGAAAAAACAAACAAACCCATCCAAAAGTGGGAGAAGCACATAAACAGACACTTTTTAAAAGAAGCCATATATGAGGCCAAGAAACATATGAAAAAATGCTCATCATCACTGATTATTAGAGAAATGCAAATCAAAACTGCATTGAGATACCACCTCACCCCAGTTAGAATGGTGATCATTAAACAATCTGGAGACAACAGATGCTGGAGAGGATGTGGAGGAATAGGAACACTTTTACACTGTTGGTGGGAGTGTAAACTAGTTCAACCATTGTGGAAGACAGTGTGGCGCTCCCTCAAGGACCTAGAAATAGAAATTCCATTTGACCCAGCAATCCCATTACTGGGTATATACCCAAAGGATTATAAATCATTCTATTATAAAGACATATGCACAGGTATGTTCATAGCGGCACTGTTGACAAGAGCAAAGACCTGGAACCAACCCAAATGCCCATCGACAATAGACTGATCAAGGAAAATGTGGCACATTTACACCATAGAATACTATGCAGCCATAAAAGACGATGAGTTCGTGTCCTTTGTAGGGACATGGATGAATCTGAAAACCATCATTCTCAGTAAACTGACACAAGAACAGAAAATCAAACACCACATGTTCTCACTCATAGGTGGGTGTTGAACAATGAGAACACATGGACACAGGGAGGGGAGCATCACAAACTGGGGCCTGTTTGGGGGGCCAAGGTAGGGACAGCAAGGGGGGCAGGGAGGTCAGGGATGGATAATATGGGGAGAAATGCCAGATGTAGGTGACGGGGGGATGGAGGCAGCAAACCACATTGCCATGTGTGTACCTATGCAACAATCCTTCATGATTTGCACATGTACCCCAGAACCTAAAGTACAATAAAAAAAAATCCCTCTCTATTTGTGCTAAGAGTTTGTTTTTCCAGCATTTTTTGTTGCATTGACCCCCAAATAATTACAAAATCTTAAAGCTTATGGAAGTCTATCTAATTTTAGCTTCAAACCGTATTATTTTATGAATTAATAAAAGATTTAGAGGTTCTATAGTTAGGATTTACTCTCTAAAAACTAGGGGCTTGGGCCTTAGCCTCTTAAAGGTAGATCTTTTGTGTGGGCTCAAGGGACCCAGAATGAATTATACTGAGCCAGATTTTCTTCTCCCACCATGCCATAGTCCCTTCCTGTACTCATTGATTATCCTGAACAATGGCTACACTATTTCTTTTGCTTCAATTAAACAAACTTTTTGAAAGACCACTGGGGACTTTAGAATTGAAACATTTCTAGAGAACTCAAAGAAGCAGCCCATCTTTAATTACACAATATCTGTTTAGTAAATGAGGTTCAGTCTCTGATTGAAAGAAAAAAGTAACCACAGGCCTTCTGGCCCAATCATGGAAATCATTTTGAAGAATGATGCCTATTATGGGTTCAAAAAGAAAGAAAAGTAAAAGAAATAAAAAGAAAAAGAAAGAGAGACTGATTGTATTAGAACTTCTTGCTAGTAAGAAAGTACATGCTTGTAGCTCATTAGAAAAAGGAACAATATGGTAAAATTTAACTCAGTCAAACTATACATCAGCTACAATTAAACTTTCCATTATTTACTCATTACATGACATAATTTACTCATTACATAATTAGATGCAAGGTGCCTATTTTTCTTTGCACCTACTTATTTCTAAAACAAATAGCCAAGATGTTTTTATTCATGGTAGTTGAGATGTCACACCCAAAATACAGGCTAGACAGAAATATTTGGGTATTATTTCATTACTTATAAGGAAGGATGAAATGGAAAAAATGCATTTTGCTAAAGTGTAAACCTTGCCTTGGATTAGTGATTTCCTTAGCTAAGGAAAGTTTGATATATTAATAATTTCTCTGGTACCTTACCCACCAATCCTTCCAAGACTCCCTTTTATAGTTCCAGGATTTTTCCTGGAGTTAATTTTTTTTGTTATTGTTGTTTCACAGCAACTGTGATTCTCTTGTGAACTGCCTTAATTGCTTTCTAGAAGCAAGCAGATAATGAATGAGTGAACAAATGAATGGAAGCAAATTTCAGTTAATAGAATGGGGTGTGAAGATACCCCTGGCTAGGATGTCTGCAAAAGAAAAAGTCTGAAATATGCTTGCCTGGAGAAAACCATCAGTTTCCAAATTCCTTTCCATTCATTTGTGAGTTCCCTTTTATGTAAATGGTGGAAATAGAATAAAACAGTTTAGGACTTTTAGATAGGGTTGTGTTGAGATCTTAACACATTTGGTTTAATCTTGACATTTTTCAATAATAGAAGAACAGAAGAGTCACCTCATTATATCTATAGTGCCTAGTGTGTATATTATATGGGATGCTAAAATCCAGGCATCTTGCCTTTGAGGTCATTCTCACTTCTTAAGATGAAGGAAGGTAGAATTGTTTTCTTCAGGGGACATTTGTAACTTTTGCTGTTGCCCCTCTATCACTCTCTTACTCTCCACCTTTATTTCGTATTTACTAGTTAAGAAAGCCAAACAGTGCTTTAGAAATGTGTAGCTGTCATGGAGAAGGTAGGCTCTGGAAACTGTTCTGGATGAAGAAAGGAAGATTTGAATGAGATAGGAACTCTCATCGCTGATGGTGGGAGAATGCTGCCTACCGCTTAAGGAAGTTTGCCCTCTTAAAGCAGAAAGCAGCAGAAGAAAGAACTGGAGAGAATGCAAATGGAAGTAGGAATTTAGTCTCATCCAGGGATTTAAAAAATCAACCACACATAGTAAATAAAGATTTCAATGAAGCAAGATGGTTGGAAAGGTTTACTTTCTACTTTTCTGAGTGAATTGTTAGATGTTTAGACCTGAATGGGATCTATACTGCACTGAAGGTTGGGAAACATTACGCAGACCACTTTCATTTATTCATCAACAGTTCTGGAAACATTTATTTTCTGTTTATCTCATATTTATCAATCTTAAAAAACAACAAATATTTCTTCATTTACTTTATTACTTAGCAAGAAATAAACTGATGTCATACCCTCTCTGTAATTTATTACATGTCATCTACATGAATACCCGTAGATAACAGCAACCATTTGGGTTAATATTATGATCTATACCTGTGAACATTTTAGTGTGATAGTGCATTGCTGTTAAGTCAACTGTTGGATGCATATTTTCTTAAGGGGGTAAGCTAAGTTCATGTAAACCAATACTAAGTTCCTAAGTCCTACTCACTACAAAATAAATACAGGCTTAATGTTTTTGATAAATAATGAAGAAGGCTAAAATGTAAATATAATTCCAAAACAGTATAGTTAGTCATGGCTTTGCAACAAAATTCATCTACTTTCAAGTACCCTCTTCATGTATTTTGACAGTACAATTGTTATACAATTTTACATCATAGTGATAATACCTCTGTGTCAAATCCTGCAGGGAGTTCTGGGAATGCTTTCAGATCCTGCTTGAACTACAAAAAAATCAAATAACATTAAAAAAAATAAAAACAAGAACTTAAACAATAGAAAAGACTTGTACATATCTCCTGTGATATTCTGTGTGAACCATTAGTTCAGAACAACCTCTGTTTATACAGGAGTGGGAATGAAGTGAGTAATTCTAATAATATTACACAAACATGTCAGTGCATCACAATTTTTGCCTAGGAAAGAATCATTTCTTTTTCTTTTATTTTTTAAGAGAGGGGGTCTTGCTTTGTTGCTACACTGGAGTGTAGAGGCACAATCATAGCTCACTGCCTTGAACTCCTGGGCTCAAGTGAGTAAAGGATCATTTCTAAGTGAATAAAAAAGTCCCTTTTTATACAGAGGGATTGAATTTTATTTAACATGCACTCCTCATAGTACCTTGCATACAGCAGGTGTGTGATAAATGTTCATAAACTGTATTGTCAATAATGCATGATATTTCCTGACTTCATGTATAAACGGACACTGTCAAAGATTATGACTGTTAAAGGTTATTGATTATTTACATAAAAACAAGTGGGTCTCACAAAGAAAACTGTGTGGGTATAGCTGTGTGTGTGTCTGGAAACATATATGCATCAAGCATGTATATATATGTGTGGGCATGTCTAGACTCCCTCAGGTTCTATAGCAGATAAATCCTGTGGGGCCTGGATCCTCAGAAGCAGTACTACTTATACTTTCATGTGCATACACACCATTGGGCATCTTATTAAATTGTGGATTCTGATTCAAGTTCCTGAGTGACACTCAATGCTGCTTGTCTGGGCACTTTGGGGACCATATGGGATGGAGACTGGAAGACCCTGAAAAACCAGTAGCCACAACTGTTGACTAGAACCCAATGTCTATAGTCTTCCCGGCCTTCTCAAACACAACCTGCCATGTCATCAGATGCCATCTACTGGTACAAGACACTGGTGGTCGGTCAAGTCCCAGTCTCTATGGAGCAGTTAGTTGGCAAGTACCTGTGAACCACCTGCTATGAGCTGATTACTTGGAAGGGTTGTGCCAGGGTCATGAGGAGATGTAAGCTATGGTTCCTTCCTTCAGAGTGCTTATGGTGGGTTGGGAGTGTATGTATTCATGCACTAAATAAATTAAAAGCAAATACAACTGGAAAACAGTCAGATGCTAAACTCTGTGTTATAGATGTACATTCTCAAATGTACGTTCAGAGCAGGGCAGATTGCAATGGCTTGGGGAAGTTCTAGAAATGTCTTTGTCTTGGATTGGGCTTCGCAGAAATGGACAGACCCTGAGATGATTTAAGTGCAAATCATTTATTTGGAAACTTCAGGAAACCAATAGGGGAATAGAAGAGTGAGAAAGAGAAGGCAAACAGCTCAAAAAGTAGTCTGGAAAATTCTAGGGAGAGTTTATTTCATTTGAGGGGTAAAGGAGTTATGGGAGTTTACAATACACCAACTCCCATCACTGGTTGTGGGATGCCATGAGACAGTATTCATTCCTCACATATGCATATGCCATGTGTGTTAGCAGAATGGTTTGTGAAGTCGGGGAAGCCATAGGCAAATAAATTCAAATACTAACCAATGGAAGTAGTAAGAAATCAAGTGATTTTGGTCTGAGAGCTACAGGCAGGGCGAGGACCTGCTATCATCTTAAAAGAGCAGCAGGATTTGAACTGGAATTAGCAACTGCTAATTCAACCTATCTGCTGCCAATGCCCAGTTGTCCTTTCTGGTGAATCTGAAGTTTGTTCACTTCTTAGGCTCATGGCTAGAAAGGGCACTTACTAAGTGGTGGCTTCCTGCCTTTCTCGAGGCAGCACCTACTTCCCTCCAAGACACCAGTGTAAGAAAGTCAGATGGTCCTCCTCTGGAAAGAGGAAGATAAAATCTCTGGGGACCAGGCTGCCCACTTCTAGGGTTTGATCCCGGTCATGCAGACACCCTTTCTATGTGCATCCGTGTCATGGGACTTGCGAAGCTGTCCAGCTCACCGGGAGCTGCAGGTCCTCTGTGGATTTGGTCAATTGGCCCAAATTACAGTTGATAATTACAAGACATTGTTAAAAATTTTTGCAACATGTAACCTTTATAACCATCACTTACTACTCTAAATTTACAAGTATTTTGGGACTGTTTGTCCTTTCACCAGCTCTTTAGTTTCCTAGGAACTCTAGGGTACATAGGATTACATTTACTTATCTGTCCTATGAAGGGAAATAAAATATTGTTCCTAGAATCAGCCTAGAGAAGGTAGGAAACAGGAACTATCCGCTAATCAATAAGGAGTTTTCATAATCTGACCTAGCCCACTGTCCAGCTTCATCTCTCTCCCTCCCCTCCGTTATTCATCCTATGCTCCGAGCACTTGAAATCCTTCACAATTTCTGGAAGACTCAAGGCCTTTTTCTGGCTGATTGCCACTGAATGCGATGACTTCCCATGGATACCTTCCTCCTCTTCCCCTGACGTAACCCTATCATCTTACAAGCCAAACTTATAATGCTCTACTAAAACTCCCCCACATGGGGTTAGTTCCTTCCTTCCTGGTCCAGTTCAAAATTCAGTAATGGCAAGTACCAAATTCAATTCCAATTTCTGTTTTTACATCTTCCTCATCCCCACTTGTGAGCTCCTCTAGGGCAGGGACCATGTCTTTCTCTCTTCTGTGTCCCCATCACCAGTACTGGACCTTATACTTGGAAAGAATCAGCAGCTCTGCCCTATATCACTGAGGGAGAGAGGATATGCAGTATCAGTACTCTTATTTAAAAGTACATTTTGTATGTACTAAAAGTTTGCCTTTGTTTTCCTTATACTTTGTATAAGGAATATTATTATTAATATTATTTACAGTTAACATGTACCCTTTTAAACAATACAAACAAAAATAAATTTTCGTTTTGGAAAAAATCCTTCCCCAATCCATGACCATTTTGCAATATTCAGTCGCAGCCTCTGGCACCTACCAAGGCCTAAGAAAATATATCCCCAATGTCACTGAACCTACCAAAGTTTTAATTAAGTTGATCATCCTTGGGGAAATTGTGCTTTTAAGCCACAGGTCCTTCCTCTTGTAGAATGGCCCCAGATTATTTTTAGTCTTGATTTGTCATTTAAAGGTGTAAATCATCCACCCAGCTTCCATTTCTCAGGATGTTATTCAATAGCCAGGATGAGGACAGTAATGTGGTTCTCAGTTGCCTTTGTCATTCTTTTCCTTTTCCTCCTGAAAGTGTTTTTGTAGGCATGCCGGATATCACAGAAACGCGACCTGGGCAAGATGTGTGTCACTTCTTTACTTGAAAAGTGTCCAAGACTCTGAGCCCAGAGAGGATGTAATGAACACGCCCTGATGCTTAGCCAGCATATTCCAGCTAGTTAGAAAAACAAGGCAGAGGGCACAGGATTTAACACACATGATGGCAGCGGCTTCACTCAGGGGCATGCCATTTGATTCTTCACAGATGTGGGCTGTTGGTCTGCAGTGAAGGAAAAGCAAGTGGCCATGGAATCCTTCCACGTGCTATCAGATTATCTGTAAAAAAATTTTGAAGCACCTCGTCTGTTTCCACCACTAGGTCTGCTGCCTTGTAGGTCTGGCACAGAAGAGGGGCATGGTAATGGAGTGCATGCTACATACTGGTATGGGCTTTCTAATATGACCAGGTCCTAAAGTAAAGATGACCGTTAAACTAAAATTTGTTTCAGTCCACTTATTTAAGACTTAAATAGATGGAAAGACACATGAATTCAAGTTGGCCTCTCAAAAAAAATCAATGCCATTCGTAAAGCATTCTCTTTTCCAAGTTGACTCGTGTTAGGAAAGGGTGCTACAATAGCAATAATACCTAACAAGTGGGCTGAGACCACTTGCATGGCTAAGAGAGTCTAATTAGGGAAGAAAATAATGTAAAAGTAAAACCCTCTAAAGTGGAAACAAACATTCTATTTCAGTCCTCCATGGACAAAAAACATCAGCTTAGTTTGGGTTTAACTTAAACCACTGCAGATTTAGTTAATAAGAGTTTTATAAAAATGGCTGCAAACTTATTTGAGCTGTTTATATAGGTGGGGGCATGGGGACCACCTACCCTTTATGGAAAGCAATGTACTTTCAGTGGCCCAAGAAAACAAGGCCTATTTTAATTTATGAAGTTTTATAAAAATGAGGTTATTATTTTTGTTATCGTTATTTCTCCCAGGAATGGTGGTCTGTGATGTAAATGTAAAACAGATATACATTCCACCCTGAGGAAGAAAAATCTACATATACCAGTTATTTCTTAAAAAAGAAAAAAATGTGTAGTCAGTTTTGCTTTCCAGCTTTAATGATACATGTGGTTGTCTATGGTGCCTCATTCCAATTCTGTATCCTGATTTTGACTGGTCCCACATATGCCTATCCATTCAGCTGCTTTCCTTGGAGAAGCAGAGGCAAGGTAAGCCATTTCCCTAGTTTTCATCTCCCTAATTTCAGTCTATTAGGGTCACGTTTTAGCCTGTATACATATAAATGCAATGAGAAAGGCTTGGGCCAAGCTGAGTAAAGTAATCAAGTGCTGACATTTATCAAATGTTTACTATTTGCTAAATATTTTCCACATGGGTTAACTCATTAAATCCTCACAACAAACCTATGAGGTGAATAACATTCCCATTTTACAGATGAGGAAACATCAGTCAAGAGAGCTGATACAAGTTGCCCATAGCTGGTGAGTGGCTGAGTTAGGATTGAAATCAAGGCAGGCTGACTCTGAGCCCACCCTCTTATTCAACATGTTACTTTGCCCCCACTGTAAGCAAGCTTATTTATGTAATAGATTCTTGCACAGACAGTTCCTTGGTGGTGATCACTGCTCAGTCCGCAGAGGTGAGGGCTCCTTCTTGGAGCTGTACTTCAGCTCATTTGCAGCTTACTGAGACCCCATATGTGAAAATCTCTTTATAATCTACTCAGTATCATCTTTCACTTTTGTTGCCTACCAGCAGCCATTATGGATGGCCATGGCTCACCACATGTTTATTGTATAGTGACTCCATATTCCACTGTCAACTTCATTATCATCTTTCACCTGCTAGATATCAGAGATTGTATAAGCTTAGAAGTACACGGCCCTCTCCAGGCTAATATTTCCTCTTCCTCTCTCTTAAGTTATAATTATGTCAGTTAGAATAAATGGACAGAGACTTGATGGAACCAAAGTTCAAATGAGAATTCAACCCTCAAATTCTTAATTACCAGTGCTCTCAAGTACTCATTCGGTCTTATAGCCAAGGTGAATTCAGATGGACTCAATATTTTATTTATTTACTCTGGAAGCTGAAAGACTTAGGGAGGAGAAAAAGACATGAACCTACAAATTACAACATGGCATGGTTGAGATACAACCGTGACACATTTGAGGTACAACCAAATTACTGTGGAATTATAGATTGGGAGTGACTAACTTTGCCTAAGGGGACAGAGAAGAACTCACAGAGGAGGCATCATGTGAGCTGGGTCAGGTAAGATAAGTAGGAGAAGGGGGTGAAAACTGTCCGGGCAGAATAAGCTGTGAAGGTCTCAACATATGTCAGAGTAAAGGTGTTCAGGGAAGGGTATAAAATCCTGAGTGATCAGAACATAGCGGAATGAAGTAGACTGGACAGGTAAAAGCTGAAGCTACAGAAGGAAGTTGGGGCCATGCCAAGAGGTTTGCATAATATCACATAGGCAATGGATGAGACCACAGAAGACTTTGTGCAAGGAAGTAGGTAGGATCACACTTGTGTCTTTCCTTCTCTCATTGGCCTCGCTAGCTAGGCGGTTTTTGTTTATTATATTGCTGCTGCTATTTTGTTGCTGCTGGTTGAAGTGCATCAAGCATTTTTTTTTTTAATATGCCAGGCACTGTGTTAAGTGAATTGTATGAATTCCTAGATATATGTTTGGGGAATGAACCTTAGGTGCTACTAAGAAGTCATTTCTGCTGTTGTCTGAAAGGTTTCCACTGCAAACTTCTCATTTGAGAAAGACGAAATGGCCCATGTATTTTTGCTGTGTTTTGGGTATATTTACAAATACTATTTCTTATTTATGAATTTACTTCAACTGAGAATAGCAGATAAATGGAGTGAATCCTGGAATTATAAAGAACTGGATAGATCTTTGCTGAAAGGTGCACCTCAAGGGCAACAGTTGACTGGTTCTCCCAGAAGCAAATTTCTCTGCCCTGGAAGTGGTCTGTGAGTCATTCATGACCTCCACAGTGACACCAGCACTATATGACTATTAAACATGGCTTTATTTACATATGGACAAAAAAGATCCCTGCATTAATTTGGGAGGTAGAGAAAATAAGAATCTGTAGGATTTTGTTTTTTGTTGTATATATACCACTCTCCTCTGCTGAATGCCATACAGATGGAGAAACTGGGATGCTGCTATCAAGCTGTGGAAAACAGTTTGCTCACCCAGATGGGCCCTCATTTGAAAGACAGGCACACCCGGTCAGTTCCCAGTAGCCAGCCCTGCAATTCTTATACCTGGCTTCATGCAAGCACAGAAGATGAGGCATAGCCAATTAATAACTTGTGTGATTCCAGGCTGTCTCTACCCTGATGACCAAATCTGGACTGAGGATCAGGAGACTCTGCTCTTCTTAAAGATGAAACCATGGGATTTGCTGGAAGCCAGGAAACAAGGGAGGGGTCTAAAAGTATGCTCTGATCAGTCATAGATTGTATATTATAAAAGTCAGAGCAGGATCTCAAAGTTGAATTGGCTTTTCCATATTTCCAAAATCTTTTAAATCCTGGCAATAAAATTATCTGATAGTTTGAACCCCTACACATAACTGAAAGAACTACTTTGGTGTCAAAGACAAAAATTTCAAATGAAATCAGTTTTTAGACGAGAACAGAATAGGATAAGGGAGAGGATCCTGGGGCCAGAGTTCACAAGGGTCCTGTGGCTGTCTTATAAGCACCCCCAAAATCCCCATGCCTCACATAGTCCCATGTTCCACTATTTCCCCATAGACCAAGCTTTCCACATACAAAGTAGTGGGACTTTTACAGGGCAGTTTTTGCCTCTCTTTCTTTATTGACATTTCCTTTCACTTAGGAACCCAAGACCTCATACTGGGCATCCGCCCTCATGCCCAAGTCTCAATGTACCTCAGGAACTTCTTGTTTCTTTTTGGAAAGAGGCTAGGTAGAGATATACATACATGCATATCTTGCCTATAGTTTTTGGTCTTTAGAAATATAGTTCCACAAAGTTTTATTTAGTAAGTTGGACAGATTTACTCAAATTAAGCTGTTACTAGCTGCTTAGATAACTACACTTATTCTTGGGACATCTGAACTTTAGCATTCCCTACAGCTGAAAGAACTTTCTTATAGTAATATTTCAGGCACTAAAAATAATCAAGAAAGAGCATTATTTCTGAGCAAAGGAGCCTGCCTGACATTTGTAGGTGATTTTATTAGACTGATCCTAAATAAAATGGAATAATGGAATCAAATAATATCAGACCTATAAGAGAGGTAATCTGGTATAAAGCCATTAATTTTTGAGGGAGAAGACAGACCCATAGATGTGAAATAAATTGACCAGCTGCAGCAGCAACATCACCTTTTCTGCCTTTGCCCCCTGTTTAACTCGGCATGTGGCCGCCGCCTGAATCCAGGAGACATGTTCCAGTCTCCCTTGCAGCTACATATGGTCATATTCAGCTTTATGCTATTTAGCGAATAGGTTGTAAACAAAAGGTTGTGTTTAACGGCCTGGAAGATTCTTTCTCCACTTCTCCCTTCCTGCTGGCTGAAAGATTGATGTGGTGGGTGGAGACAGTGTCATCTTGGACCATGAGACAGAAGCTATATGCTTTCCATCGTGGTCAGGAATGGTAGAGCAATACAGTAGAAGGAGCCTGGGTCTCTGAAACATAGCACTCTAGGGAGATTGCCTTCTAGACTTCTTTATGTGTAAGAGAATCAGATATCTATCTTTGTTTAAGTTACTGTGGTTTTGGATTTTTGTGTTACTCTTAGCCAAGCCTACTCTAAGCTGCTATATCAATAGTCTAGAAAATTATCAAATTGATTAGCAATGGCTTGATGGAAGAGAGCAGGATGGGTGATGGGCAAGGCCTGATTCTAAATCTAAGAATGAAAACACTTCAAATGTTCTCTGTTACTAAATACTAAGGAGATTATGACTTAGTAGGCATTCTATGAGGCCCAAGACTGACATTATTTAAAAGCTCCTCACATAATCCTAATATCTAGATATATCTGGTAATTATCTGATCTACAGTTGTTCTCTGCTGTGCGTCCGGGGGGAAGGGGTGAATCAGAACCACCAGAAAGAGTTGTTTGTTTTTGGGAAAAAAGCAAACAAATATAAATTCTGAAATAATTTATTCCTCAGGCTATTTGGATCTACCTTTCCTTCTCCTGGTATCCACTGAGAGTCACACAAATGTCACCAAATGAACTGTTCTCTTTCAGGTTAGCCTTTGATATGGTTTGGATCTGTGTTGCCATCCAAATCTTATGTTGAACTATAATCCTCAATGTTGGAGGTGGGGCCTGGTGGGAGGTGACTGGATCATGGCGCGGATGTCCCCCACGCTGCTGCTCTCATGATAGTGAGTGAGTGCTTATGAGATCTGGTGTAGACATCCCCACCTCTCTTCCTCCTGCTCTGGCCATGAGGTACCTGCTCCCCTTTTGCCTTCCACCATGATTGTAGGTTTTCCTGAGGTCTCCTCAGAAGCTGAGCAGATGCCAGTGTCATGCTTCCTGTTGCAGCCTTTGAAAGTGCAAGCCAATTAAACCTCTTTTCTTTATAAATTACCCATTCTCAGGTATTTCTTTATAGCATGCAAAAATAGATGGATACAACCTTAGTTCAGACAAATGGACAGTGACATAATTGCATGTGGTTAGATTGCATGTGGCTATTTTTTGTTTTTCACAGATTACATTTTCCATGGGAGTTTAATCAATGCCAATATGCATTACTATACATTAATGAATCATTTGTGATGGTTCCAGGGCTTCACACCTCAGAGGTTGAACTTCTTTGGTCCTTGCAAAAAGATCTGCAAGGTCAGCAGATTCAGTTAAACAGCTGTCAGGCGAAGTTGGCCTAATAACACTCACGCATACCAGTAGGTTATCCTGGCAGAAAAGGTGACAGGCAGGGGAAAGCACTGCCAGGAGACAGACTGTGGCAAGGCATCCCCAACAGCGGTGGACAGAAAGGGATTATACTAAGAGTACATCTACACCAAAGAAATCCCCTTTCAAGATCCATCCTCATGTTGACAAATGCAAGCCTGGGAACTCCATTCTCCTGCCCTCTTCTGGGAAGCTAGAGGAGACAGAGCCTTGACCAGGAGGAAGCCAGGCAGGACTCAAGGGGCTCACCATAATCTCAGAAGAAATATAATCAAACAGCACCAAAGAAGCATTTTAAGACAAAATTCAAAAATGGATGCCAAAGATACCAAAGATCTAATTGTAGCTGGGTTACCAACCCAGTCTGAGTTTGGGTAAGTCACATAACGTTTCTGTTTTTTAATTTTATCCTATGCAGAATCAAGGGACTGAACTCAATGAACTATGAAATTTCTTTTAAAAGTTGGACAATTTTATATTTATCTAATGGTTAATTATATGTAAGTAGGTTAAAGGAAAAGCTCTCAGTCAATTATAGATTTGTTTTTATTTTAAAATATAAAAATCCTAGGCCCCAACATAAAATCATCAGAGACATGCATGTCTTTGGAACTTGAATTTCTGAAAACTTTCTTAATTGCTTAATCCCCATAAACTCTGATGGCATCCTGCTGTCCCTACTGAAAGATATCAGTATGCAAATATTTAGGCTAGTATTTTTAAACATCCATGAACGTTTATTTCACTCTCCCAAATAACATCATTCAAAAGACTGAAAACATTCTGAGCCCAGGCACTTATTGATATGATAGCTATGGACTCTCATTAAAGGGTAGTCTATTAAATCTAATTCTGTGCTTACTGATGGTCTCCTGGGTTAAGAGAAATTGCAACCTGAAATCAGATACAGCTGTTTTATTAGTTGTCGTTACCGCAAAGTTGTCTTGAATCTCTCGGTGCTCTCTCCATTTTAACCCTCCTTCTTCAGGTGACACAGCAACAATAAAAGACTCACTTCCTAAATCTTCCCTATAACTCTGCTAATTGACTCAGACGCCATCGTCCATGTAAAGGGATTGAAAGAGAAACTGGAACTCCCAGAATTCCCAGGACAAATTTGTAGGTCATAGAGCTCCAATGGATTAAATAGTTTGGATTAAATACCAATGCAATTCAGGGGAATAGAGATAAAACAGCCAAACTTACTTCATCCACATGCCCAACAGCTCCATAAATCTTTGCCATCTGTCCAATGAGGTAGGGGAATCTCTCACCAATCTCCTTCAGCATTGGAAGAAAACTGTTCAAAGCCACTGGCTCATAGCTTGCTATCTCTATGAGGATGTTTAGGATGGTGTCATTATGGATTGAATCCTTCAAATGCCAAATTAGGAAAGGAATACACTTCTGAACCACCTATAAAGAGAGAGGAGAGGAGGAGGAAAGAAAGAGAAAAGTTAATTAAGTCAGAATTAATTTTGAAAGCAAACTTTTTTGTATTAAACCTGAACTCAACACATTCTGGGATTATTTCCCTCATTGGTATTCAAGCAAATCTCCCAAGTTTAGAATTTAAAATATATAATAAAATCTTCATAGCATTTAGTTTCTTTTTCATTTGATCTGTGCCTTGCTATTGAAAAGTGAAGTATAAAATAATGCTTCAATGTTACTATTCATAAATCAAGTTATGATATGTTATTTCCTTATTGGGAATGCTGCACTTCCTCCAATCACCACGAAAGCTGTAGTTTAAAGGAAAATGTAAGTAGGTGGGAGATTCTTGTTGACTTTAATCAAAGCCTTCAAAATGGAGAAATTCAGTTTAGAAATGTTTAATAAATGAAAATAAGAAAGCAGAAAAGATCTCACATTTTCTTCAATTTTCCATTTTGATCACAAAAATATAATAAGATAAAATTATTAAAGCAAAAATGATTTATATCATAGGCTCATTATCTTGATATATTTTCTTGATTCTTATGAATGTAAAAGTGAAATTTATCCTAGAAAATGGAACTCTTTTGTGGAATAAAGACATCATGTTAATATGTCACATACTGATATTTTAATGAATTGTTTTGTCTGCTAAAGTGAAGAATTATAAAGGGAAACTTGTGGGAAACTGAACAATAAAAGTAAAACAGATGAAACAGATTTGCCCATCCGTATTTCTGCTTTGTTTCTTTGTGTTTGATTTACTTTATTGATTTGTCATTTTTTGGGTAGGGAAGACGTTAAACGTAGCTTCCAGTATTAAAACCAAATCTGATCATAGCACCATCTTCCCAAAGCTGAACTCATAATCCACCCCCTGCCAAAAACCTGCTTCTCTCTCCCACCACCCCCGCTGGCCCCCAAGTGCCTCCTTTCCCCATAAAGGACATCACTATCCACCTGGCTACTTGAACTAGAAACTGTTTCTCCCTTACCAGCAGCCATTATCCAAGTAATTACCAAGTCCTATTGTGTCCAGTACCCAAGAATCCCACAGATCTGTCCACTCCCTTCTCTTTATATTCATCCATTTATTCACTTATTCACACTTGTTGAGTCTTTCCTATTTGCAAGCTGTAGGTGATAGGGATAGCAGTAAGTCTGACAAGATTCCTGCCTTCATGGAATAATTTACTGTTTAGTAAAGGAGACATTCAGTAAAAGTAATAATCACATCAGAAATAATTATAAATTTTAATAAATCCCATGTAGGGAAAATGTAGGGCTCTGTGAGAGACTGCCCCAGGGCCCTAATTTAGGCTAAGGGTCATGGAAGGCCCCTCTCAGGGGGACATGGAGCTGAGATCACTGACCCAGGCATCCCACACATGAGTTATTCCAACAGCCTCCTAAAAGTCTCCCTGCCTTCAGTCTTGCCCATCCAATCTCTTCTCAGCTTTAGTCACAATGGTGTTTTTTCCTGCCTTAAAACCCTACAGTCACTTGCCCTTGTTTTCAACCTGACTCCTATCCATCTTCCCACACTCAGTTCCTTGCCCACTCAGTCCACCTTCCCCTAGTCCAGACCCCACTACGTATCACACACCAACTATGATTATGATGATTTTTTTTTAAGTTCTTAACTTGCTAAATTTTCTTTTTCATCTGGGATTTTACTCGTGTGATTTGCTCTTCCCGGAATTCTTGTTGCCCCTATTTTGCTTGAGTAACTCCTGATCATTCTTGAGACCTCAGATGAACTGTTATTTCCTTAAAAAGCCTCCCTTATCTCCTCTCCTCTTCCTTCTCAGTCTAATGCCCTTGTGGAAGTTCCCATTGAACCATAAATGGCCTGAGCAGGTCCTTCACATGCTTCCTTCTTACTGCTGGTCTAGATGCATGAAGTATTCCCACACATTGCCCTCCCTAGAGTGCCCACTCAGTTTACCTCCAAGTTACAGAGCATCAGGAGTGCTTTAACGCAGACACAGAAGCTCTACTTGAATTCCAATTTCACAAGGTCAGAACTTCCTCATTTAGCTTCCTATTTCACCTGAAATGAATTAGGCTTAACTTGAAAGCCTCGGTATTTCTGATTGTTGCCACTTATTTCCCTTTCCCTTCTCAGTGAACCCTTTCTCTTTCTCCACATTTCCTTCCCCCTTGCCCCCTGTCTAATTAAGGAAGAGGTGAGAGAGAAGGTGAATGAGGCGGTTTCTGTATTGTTCCACCTGTGGTGACAGACCCCTTGTCATCAAGGGTGCGCTGTAGTTCTAGGGGTGCTAGCAGCAGCAACAGAGCATGAATTGCTGAGGGAGGCAAGCGGAGGGGCTGCTTTACCATGAAGGTAGGGCTGACAGGACACAGGGCTCAGCAATCCCCCCATTACAACTTCTTACCCCCAGGGAGAATCCTGGCATGGGTTGGGTCCATCCACATTACCGTAGGTGCTCCCAAAACCCTGGCCTCTTTGTTCTGGGATCCATACTCAGCACCCACAGTACCTAGCACAACGTGAGTTCACCCTCTCCTCATTTTGTTTACTCTCCTTCTCTTGTCTAGTCCGTCCTCAAATTGCCCTCTCTCCCACACCTTCTCCTGTGTCTTCTGGAATTCTCATTTGCTTCACAAGCCACAGCCTTATAGCCTTGATTCTTTAGTGTGTTGAGGTCAAAAGATGTCATTGGTTGGAATTAGACTGGGTTTGTGTTGCTGCTTGGCCTGATCTGCCTGACTTTGGGAAAGTGACCTAGCTAGTGTGAAGCCCAGATTGTCTCTGTAGGATGGTTTTAGGGAAGGTAGTATGACTGATGGCCACTGGGGGACACAGAAGTTGAAAGGCTGATGAAGATGAAGTGCATGTGAAAAGCCACCTCACCCACCAGGTCACCCTTTGGTACCACCACTGTTCTCATTAACCTCTCCAAACTTTAGCTTCCCTATTTATAAAATAAAAAGCTTGTTGTAGGAAATAAATGAGATGTCTATGATATACCTACATAGTGCCTGGTACATGGTGTGAGTTCAGTCACTATTAGTGCCATTGTCCACGCGCCCCTGCCTGCTGGGACCAGCACCGAGAAAATGCCTTCTCTTGTAGCCTTCTCTATGGTGGAAGTGCAAGTGGAAGTGGAAGCTGCCCAGTTATTTTTCCAGTTGGGGGCCTCTGCTCTAGGTGATCCAATAATTCTTCAACTCCATTCCTCACCCCAGACTCTACTGTACCTTTGTTCCTCCTTTCTGTCCTCAATCCTTTCCAAAATTGGTTCTCCCACTTGTGCTCTGGAATACATTCCACATCTTCCTCCAGTACCTTGTTCTGTCTCCTATTTCCTGTCACATCTTCAATCCCTTTATTCTTATTGTGTCTTTAACCCTCCTTGTTTCTTCTGAACTTTCTGAATTGGCAGTCCATACTCACCTGGTGCTTTCCTAACCTTCTCTTCCATATGCAATTCACAATAAATGACTGACTTTCCCCACCCTGCCTCACAGATGCTGCCTTTTATAAAAAAGACACAGCTGGTGAGCCCCAGTTGCCAAATCCAAGGTCAATGCCTGTCTCTTGTCTTCTTTATTTCTCTAGACCTTGATCTTGTTGAGCCACTTTTTCTCCTTTGGAGAACACAGCATGACTTTTCCTTTTTCTTCATGTCTTCAGTCTTTTTGTCTCTTGTTAATTTATTCATTTCTTAATTCAATAACTTTTTATTCAAATCCTACTATGTAACCCAGCACTACACTAGGGAGTACATATGAATATGTAGATAAGAGTCCCATGTACCTCAAGGAGTTTACTGTGCACTGAAAGAAACAGTCATGCCAAAAATAATGACATTTTGTTCTATGGGCAAAAGGGACAGTGCATACTACTAACATAGAAGTTCCCAGTCCTCTGCCTGAGCTCTAGCCTTGCTATTCAATGTGTGGTCCCTGGAAGCAACAGCAGCAGCACCATATGGGTACTTGTAAAAAAGACACAGTTGGGGTCCCTAGTTGTGTCTACTGAACCTACTGAACCAAAATCCCTGGGAGTAAGGCTCAGACATTGGTCATCCTTTTTGGTCTCATCTCTTGAAGCTTCCTGTGAATCCTGCTCTCCAGTATCCAAGATTCCTAGCTCTGAATCATCTGTATAAAAGTATGCATTCTTCATGGTATGGCCCTGATGTCACTCCCTTTGTGGAACTTCATGGCATCTATTCCCTCGTAAAGTAGAATTTATCACCCCCTCTCTCTGTTTATGCCAGTTGCAAAGCATTTATCGCCTTGTTTAATTTGGCTCTATGTTTGTTCTCAGTTTGGTTCTATAGATGTTTATTGAGCTCTATCAGATACTATGGAAAAGTCTAAGATATAAAGGAAAAAAATAAATCATTTATTGTCAAAGGACCTTGCAGTCTATTGTGGCTAATTATGCATATAACTACTCTTTCTTGCTTTTCTTTGAATAATTTGGATGTTGAATACAAATGTTCCAGTCTTCACTTTAGTATTGACTGTTTTTTTTTCAACTGGTGGTTAGTGATATTAAAAAGAAATGGTGCAGGCCAGGCGTAGTGGCTCATGCCTGTAATCCCAGCACTTTGGGAAGCTGAGGCAGGTAGATCATGAGATCAGAAGTTCAAGACCAGCCTGACCAAGATGGTGAAGCCCTGTCTCTACTGAAAAAAAAATACCAAAATTAGCTGGGCGTGGGTGCGTGCCTGTAATCCCAGCTACTCTAGAGGCTGAGGCAGAGAATTGCTTGAAATTGGAGGCAGAGGTTGCAGTGAGCTGAGATTGCGCCACTGCACTCCAGCCTGGGTGACAGAGTGAGACGCCATCTTAAAAAAAAAAAAAAGAAAAGAAATGGAGCAACCATAATTAAATAACCTTGTGCTAACCATTAATATTCACTGTGCAAACAGGTTGGTTGATATGGTTTGGCTCTGTGTTCTCACCAAAATCTTATCATAAATTGTACTCCCATAGTTCCCACATGTTGTGGGAGGTACCTGGTGGGAAAGAATTTGAAGGGGGGCAGTTTCCCCCATACTATTCTCATGGTAGAGAATAAGTCTCATGAGATCTGATGGTTTTGTCAGGGGTTTCTGCTTTTGCAAATTCCTCATTTTCTCACCACCGTGTAAGAAGTGCCTTTTGCCTCCTGCCATGATTCTGAGGCCTCCTGAGCCATGTGGAATTATAAGTCCAATTAAACCTCTTTTTCTTCCCAGTCTTGGGTATGTCTTTATCAGCAGCATGGAAACAGACTAATACATTGGTGCCCTCTAGAATCCATTTCTAATTCCCTCTTCCTGGCAGCTTCTAGTTTCTGTCTGTGTATCCTCCAGTTCAGGAGAAGCTCTAGGGGTAGAGCATGTGCCCTAAACAGAGAGAATATCAAGACTTTTGTTGGATGTTGGTAGCAGTGATAGTGCAGGAGAAGCATAGTGCCAAGAGAACCCCTAGCACCTATTGGAGATGACAAGGAGAAAGCCTGTGGAAAATGGAAGCCTAGAAGCCAAATCTGAGAAATCAAAATAGAAAAATTGTTTGTTCACATTATTTTTGAATCAAACATCATCTGAATTTTTTCCCATCACATTCGCTATAAATTCCTTTCACTGATGAAACTATTCTGGTTTGGGTGTTCTATTACGATAATCATAAGCATCCTAATTGTTACATTCTTCTCCTTGAATCCAAAGAATGACAACTTATTTGCTATCTAGAGAATGAGTCTTTGCTCTCACTGTAGGCTGATTAATTCACAAATAGAGTTAAGTGTAGGTCTTTTCTTGGTCTTACCTGAGAAACTACAGTTCCTAGGACTGCACGGCCACATTAAACTTTCTTTAGCACCACACTACAATAACTACAGATTTGCACATTTGTTGCTTTTCTATTTATTTATTTATTTATAGTACAGAATCTCACTCTGCCACCCAGGCTGGAGTGCAGTAGCTCAGCTCACTGCAACTTCTGCTGTCTGGGTTCAAGCGATTCTCCTTCCTCAGCCTACCAAAGAGCTGGGATTACAGGCACCTACCACCGTGCCTGGCTAATTTTTGTATTTTTAGTAGAGGTGGGGTTTCACCATCTTGGCCAGGCTGGTCTTAAACTTCTGACCTCGTGACCCACCCACGTGGGCCTCCCAAATTGCTGGGATTACAGGCCTGAGCCACCACACCCAGCCCATTTGTTGCTTTTCCTTACTGTATCTGTATGATTAATTTTTTTCTTTGAGACAGGGTCTCACTCTGTCACCCAGGCTGGAGTGCAATGGCATGATCATGGCTCACTGCAGCCTCAACTTCCCTGGCTCAGGTGATTCTCCCACCTTGGCCTCTTGAGTAGCTGGGACTACAGGTACACTCCACCATGCCCTGCTAATTTTTGTAATTTTTTGTACAGGCAGAGTTTCACCGCGTTGCCCAGGCTGGCCTCAAAGTACTGGCCTCAAGTGATCCATCCACCTCAGCTTCCCAAAGTGTTGAAATTACAGGCATGAGCCACCATGCCTGGCGTGTGACGGTTAATTTTATGTGTTAACCTGACTGGATTATGGGGCACCCAGATATTTGAGTAAACATTATTTCTGGGTGTGTCTGTGAGAGTGATTTCAGATGAGATTAGCATTTCAATGGGTAGACTGAATAAAGCAGACTGCCCCTGCAATATGGATAGGCCTCATCCAATTAACTGAGGGCCTGAATAGAACAAATAGGTGAAGGAAGAGAGAATTTACTTTCTCTGCCTGATTTTGTGAGCTGGAACATTGGTCTTCTCCTGTCCTCAGACTGTCACTTATGCAATCAATTCTCCAGTTCTCAGGCTTTCAGACTTGAACTGAAACTATGCCACTGGTTTTCCTTGGCATCTCGCTTATACATGACAGATGGGACTTCTTAGCCGCCATAATTTCATGAGCCAATTTCTCATTACACAAATATAATAAGTAAATGAGGGTTTTCACTTTAAAATTGACATGTATAGATGTTTGAGACAGGAAATCCTAAGCACATATGCTGTTCACACACACACACACAAAACATGCTTAGTTGTGTGTACTGTGACATATACAATGTACTTTTTACCTCCAGTTGTTTTTTCTTTGCTGCTACATGCAGAAGCCGTAGTAGATGGTACTGCTCTGGCTGTTCCAGCTGAGACATTAAGGCCAAGAGTTCTGTCAGGTGTCTATTAATTGGCTGAGGCTGCTTTTCATACACAGCAGGTAACACTCTCAACAACATGGTGTTACCTGTTCAGGGAACAATAAGGGGAATGATGACTTTATCAGGCCATAAGCAACAGAAATAACATTATTACCAATGCAATAACATTTACACTTACACATTAAATAGCACAGACTAATGGCCAAATCTTCTGCTAAAAATAACATGGTACCTTATTCTGAGATTAAAATGTGATTTAATCTGATTCTATAAAAGGAAATATTTTATGATATGATCAGTACCATTAACTAATAAAAAATTTTCCTGAGTAATGCACCATGGGGATAGAGGAACTTTGACGGTAATCAGACCACACCCTTGAGAAGGAAACAGTTCTGATAAAGAATTCTTGATGAGAAGCAAAATCTGTATAATGTTTAAATGAAAACTAAGCAGCGCTATAATCATGGACCTAGATGAAACTGAACTACAAGAAAAGTGAAGAGGAATGAATTCACATTCCTGAAAGATACAGAAGCATAATTTAGACAACTCACATACAGAAATTATGTCTTATTTTTTAGTATAAGAAGTAATAATGCAAATTTAAATCCCCAATTTCTGCACTATTTCAAGGGAAGTTTAGCCTCAGCTGGTTTGTCATACATTATTTCCTCAAAGACATGTATAGACAACTAGATTTAAAATGGCAAAACCTCAAGAAAAACACTACGTGAACTATAGGAACTTATCAGCAAACAACATATGGGCAACATCTACTTATCACTTGATGGTATGGATTTTTTTTCTTTCAAAATCCTCTCAAGTACTTAAATGTCTCAGGGGAGTTGGTTTCTAGGGATTTTTTGAACAAGAATTTTCTTGACTCTATTTACTTTTACTTTAAATTTGGCTTTGTATGTAGAAGCCATACACAGAAATAATCAAATAAGTAGGAATTACAGATATATAGACCTTCATTAAATGGTAGGAACATGCCTGTAAATAACAGACAATTTAGATATGATCATTAAAGAAAGGCAGCCAGAATTTTCAGAATATCAATATCTGAATTTAATGAAAGCACGATTCTAATAAAACTGAATGAATTTGGGAGAAAATAAAAAATGAGAATTGTTTTTTCCACATATAGTTCATAGAATAAGTCTAAAACAGGTTTCGTCATGTGCCCCAGAATACAAGTGGTTGGAAATATTTAGAGTTTTCTTTAAAAAGGTTCAGTTCATCAGTATTTATTTTCAAAAATATAATTTTCAACAATTTGTGTTGTTTTCTGATTATTTTACTATGAGCATCTCCTTAAAAGATCAGGAATTTTTAATGCAATACCCAATTTGTAAAGCCCAGGTTAGATCATAGAACTTAGTTACAAGAAGATACTGATGGTCACATTAAAAGGGACTGTAGTTGCAATCTAAGACAGGAAACTGGTGTGTGGCATTTTGGTACAAACTCACTAAAGGCCCTGGGAGCCTTGAAGGGGAAAACCCCGGATTAGTCATTTTCAGCTGACTTGAATTTCAATCAAATAATACAAAAACGAATGCAGAACTTTTGCAGAAATCTTATAAATTCCATTAGTAAATAATACATTCTTTTAAATTATGAAATAGTTTAAGTCATCAAACAAATGTAGGCAATAATGTAAGAAGTGCTGGTGCACTTACCAACCAGATTCGTCAAAACTTAACCTTATGTCATAATCACGTTTTATCCCATTTGTTTCCTTTTCTCCCCAGAGGCAACCATCACCCTAAAGGTAGTATTTATGATCTTCATACATATTTTTACACTTTAATTACATGTGTATGTATCAATAAACATTTTATAGTGTTGTTTCGGATGCTTTAAAATTGTATACGAATAACATCATACTGTACATATCCCTTTGCAACATATTTTTTCCTATTCAACATTTTGTTGAAGTTAAACCTACAAGAAGCTCTTCTTCATTTATTCGCATAGCTATGTGTTATTCCAGTGTATAAATGCAACAACTTATTCATACACTTTATGATTGAAAGATATTATGTTGTTATTATTTGTTGCTTTAATCAATAGTGCTGAAATAACTGTCTCTTTGTGCAAAAATGAGTTATTTCATAAGGTAGTGCTTCTGATTCTAATGTGCTTAGTAATTACCTGGGCATCTTTTTAAAATTCAGATGTTGATTCAACAGGTTGAAGGTAGGGTTTGAGAATCTGAATTTCTAACAAGCTCTCAGGTGACACTGATATCCCCTGGACCACATAGTAAGTGGCAAAGCACTGGGTATGTCCCTTGGAGTTGAGTTTGTAGATGTTCAAAAATTTGTTTGTTGGAGCAGTTGTATTCATTTTCTATAGCTGTCATAAGGAATTATCTCAAAATTAGTGGCCTAAAATACCACAAATTTATTACCTTATATTTCTGTAGTTCAGAAGTCTGACATGCATCTCCCTAAGTTAAAATCAATGTGTGCCCAGGGCTGGGTTCCTTCCTGGAGGAGGCTCTAGGAGAGAATTTGTTTCCTTGACTTAACCAGTGATATGGTTTGGCTCTGTGTCCCCACTCAAATTGCGTCTTGAATTATAATCCTCACATGTCGAGGGAGGGAGCTGGTGGGAGGTGGTTGGATCATAAGAGTGGTTTTATTTATGCTGTTTTCGTGATAGTGAGGGAGGTCTCATGAGATCTGATAGTTGAAAAGTGGCAGTTTCCCCTGTGCTCTCCCTTCTCTCCTGCCGCCATGTAAGACATCCTAGTTTGTCCTTTGCCTTCCATCAGAATTCTAAGTTTCCTGAGGCCTCCCCAACCATGTGGAACTGTGAGTCAATTAAACCTCTTTTATTCATAAATTACCCAGTCTCAGGTAGTATCCTTATAGCAGTGTGAAAACAGACTGATATATCCAGCTTTTAGAGGCTGCCTGCATTTCTTGGTTTGTGGCCCCTTTCTCCATCTTCACAGCCAGCAACATGGCGTCTCTCTGATCCCTGTTCCTTCATCACATCTCTCCCTGTGATTCTCTCTTCTGCCTCCCTTTTCCACTTTTAAGGACCCTCGTGATTATATTGGGTTTATCTGAATAATCTAGGATTATCTCCCTATCTTATTTAGCAACCTTAATTCTATCTGAAATGCATATTACATAACATGTTCATAGGTTCTGGGTACTAGAAAGAACATGGACATCTTTGGAGGACCATTATTCTTCCTACCACGAAGATTATGCCAATCTTACTCCCACCATTAGCATGAGTATTTCTGTTGGTCCACATCCTTGCCAACATTTGGTTGTGACAGACATTGGTGTTTGCTAATCTGATGGGATGTATCTAATATTTTTGCTTTAATTTTCATTTCCCAATTACTTGTAAGGCTGAGCACCCTTTTCATATATTTATAGGTGATTTCCTCTCTTGTGATTTGGCCATTCACATATTTTGCCTATATTCTATTGGGATGTTGGCATTTTTTCTTATTAATTTTTATAAGTTCCTTAAAATTATTCAGAACTATTGAATGAATTGTTTATTGATTGTAAAGTATAGCCTTAATATAGTCAACCTTTTTTCATTTTTTTACTTCATCATTTAGGTTTTTTTGTTAGAAATTTTTCTGTATTCCAGGTTCATAAAAATATTCTCCTATATTTTCTCTTGAAGGCATTACAGTTTTGTTTTCTTGTAGTTGTCTTTAATCCATCTGGAATTGACTTTTGTACACATGAGGAAGAAGTTTAATTATATTTTTCTTTATATACAAATAATTTTTTCAGCATCATCTATTGAGTAGTCAATTGTTATTCTTCTGATTTGCAACACCTCTTTCATATATTAGGGTTTCCATATGTGTGTGGGTCTGTTTCTGTGCATTTATCCATCTCTTCATCAAGTCTACATTTTCTTAATTACAATAATTTTATAAGAACTCATTGTATCTCATAGGGCATATTTCCTCACCTCCTACTTCTTCAAACTCTTCTTGGCTACTGTATACAAACTTTAGTCAGTCTGTCAACAGCCTTGAAAAACCAGACTGGGATTTTTTTTTTTCATATTGAACATATAGACTAATTTGGCATAACTGACATTTTTGTAAAACTTCTTCTAATTTCAGGAGACAATTTATCTTTCCATTTATGTAGATCTTTTAATGCTTTTAAATAAGGTGTTATAATTATCTGTGTCTTATGTGTCTTTTGTTAAATTGTTGCTTGGGTATCCCATAGCTATTGTTGCTAATGTAAATGAAAACTTTTTTATTTTCAAAGGCATTTTCTATTTATCTACTGGTATTAAGAAAGCATAGATTTTTGTATGTTGATCTTATATCCAACAGAATTTGCTCAGTTCTTATTAATAATGTCTTCTGAGTCTCTTGGATTTTCTGTATGTAGATGATCCACTCACGATAAACAATAACAACGTTGTTTCTTTCCATCCTAATCCTTACGTCCCTTCTCCTTATGTCCTTATGTCCTGCTTTACAGGCAGGGACTTCCACTACACATTTTGATGAATAGAGTCACTGTCTGTGGATATCCTTATGTTATTCCTGTTTTTAAAAAGTATGTTTCCAAGGATTTACAATTACATATGTATCTGTTTCTATCGGTTTTGGTATTTATGCTTTTTCAGTTGAAGTAAGTTCCCGTCTGCTTTCTAGTTTGATTATTTTGAGTGTTGAATTTTATCAAACATTTTTCTCATCTGTTGATATGATGATTCTTCTCCTTTAAACTGTTAATGTAATAAATTAATAGCTATTCCAATATTTAATCAATCTTGCAGTCTTGGAATAAACTCAAGTTGGTTATAATATATTTTTATATACACTGCTGTGCATAATGTGTATTTTTATTCATATTGCCGTGTTTGTTTGACTAATTCTTTATAGCTTTTGAATCTACATTCTTGATGACACAGGTTGCAGTTCTTCTTTCTTGTACTGTCCTTGTCTCTTTTTGGTATCATACTTAGCAGACATGTAAAACGAATTTAGCACATTCCTGCACACTCCATTCTCAGAAGCAGTTTGTATAAGATGGGGATTATGTGTTCCTTGAATGTTTGGTAGAACTTGCCCATCAAACCTTCTGGTCAGTACTCTGTATAATTTTATTATATCAAACTTTAAATTATGTAGTTTAAGTTTCTGTATCCTTTTACAGACTTTTTTTTGGCATTTGAATGATCAGTTATGACATAGGTGAACTTATCAGTTATGTTAAAATCTCCCTCCATGATTATGGATTTGTCCATTTCTCCTTATAATTTTGTCAATCTTTGGTACATATTTTTTGAAACTATGTTACTAGATAATTCAAAGATATCTGCTTGTTAAAGTATTTCTTTGTATCACAGTGAACTATCCTCTTTTGCCTAAGTCTATTTTTTGCTGATAGCACTACTGCTATGCTAGCTTTTTGGAATAGCACTTGCTTGGTATGTTCTCTTCCTCCCCTCCAATTTAAAGTTTTTAACTTTTAATATTTCTACTTTCTTATGTTTTATGTGTAGTTTTTGTAAGTGATGTATAGCTGGATTTTAAAATATTTCTTTTCTCTTTCTTTTTCTTTTCGTTTGTGTGTGTGTGTGTGTGTGTGTGTGTGTGTGTGACAGAGTCTCATTCTGTCATCAGGCTGGACTGTGTGTGTGTGTGTGTGTGTGTGTGTGTGTGTGTGTGTGTGTGAGACAGGGTCTCATTCTGTCACCCAGGCTGGAATGCAGTGGCATGATCATAGCTCACTGCAGCCTCAACCTCCCAGCCTCAAGTGATCCTCCTGCCTCAGCCTCCTGAGTAGCTGAGATTATAGGTGCACACCACCACACCAGGCTAATTTTTAAATTTTTTATACAGACAGGGGTCTTGCTATGTTGATCAGGCTTGTCTCAAACTACTGGCCTCAAGTGATGCTCCCCCTTTGGCCTCCCAGAGTTCTGGGATTCTGAATGTGAGCCCAGCCTAAAATATTTCTATATGACAAATAGAAATATTTGTCTCTTAACTGGAAAATGTGTTTCATTAACATTTTTGGTAATTATTGGTATACTTTGATTTATTTTTAGCACATAATATTTTACCTTTTACTTACCTTCTTTGTGCTATTCTTTCCTCCTTCACTGATTTTTTTTTTTTTTTTTTTAAGACAGAGTCTTGCTTTGTCACCCAGGCTGGAGTGCAGTGGTGCAAACTCTGCTCACTGCAACCTCCACCTCCTGGATTCAAGTGATTCTCCTGCCTCAGCCTCCCAAGTAGCTGGGACTATAGGTGTCTGCCACCACGTGTGACTAATTTTTTGTATTTTTAGTAGAGATGGGATTTCACTGTGTTAGCCAGGATGGTCTTGATATCCTGACCTCGTGATCCACCTGCCTCGGCCTCCCAAAGTGCTGGGATTACAGGCGTGAGCCACCGCGCCTGGCCCTACTTTTTTTTTTTTTCTTCAATAGTTCAAGTCTTTCTTTAAACATTCAATTCGGATGTCTATGTCCTTTTGGTAGTTGTCCTTGAAATCATAACAAATTTTTTTGAGCAAAGCAAAATTAATAAATTTCTTTATCATCCTCCTGAACAATGAAAGGATTTTAGAATACTTTTACTGAACATAAAAGCATACATTTTAGATTATTTCCTATATCTGTCCTCCAGTTCATTAGTATTCTTTTCAGCTTTGCCTAATTTGCCACTTAATCCATGCCTTGAGCTTTTAAAAATTTTAATTACTTTTTTAAAAAAAATTCTAGAAGTTATATTTGGTTCTTTAAAAAATCACCCTGCCTTTTTCTTTTTGACAATGTCTTATTCTTTTCTCATATTTTCAATTCCTTCCTTTAGAGCTTAAATAATTTTAAACATATTTATTTTCTAGCTTTTGGCTGATATTTCAAATAAATGCAATTTTTGGGGAGGGGTGTCTAATCCTTTTTGATTTCTGCTGATTTTCATTTATAGTGGTTTGCTTCCTCACATGTTCAAATATCATATCATTGTGAATTTTTTTTTTTACAGTGGCAGACAGTATACACTGGAATTCCAAATATGTTTGAGGGCAGGCCCAAATTCACAAACTCAGAGGGACCTTGTAGAGTTCAAAGAGAGACATGCTTGCTTCCTACCTTTTTGTGTTAGGGCAGAGTAGAATGTACCTACTGAAATACAGTATGTAACCCTGTAGGTTCCTGGCTTTCATGAGGGTCTCTCTTCTATTCTCCACCTTTGAACTAAGCTTTGCTTCCACATGGTCATCAGCTTTTGGTGATTATAAAACTAATAACCCCTAACTCTCTTCATTCCTATTCCAGAGGGGCCCTAGCATCACCTCATGGGATTGTTGGTTTTGGTTTTCTCTCTCTCTTTGGCCCCTGGATATTTCCCTTACTTTAATGGGAACCCATCTGTATCTTTTAAGTTTTTATTAATATCATGTGAACACAGACCTGTATATATTGTTAAAAGCAAAAATCTCTATGTTTACTTTTAAAACATGATCCTTGCCTCTACACCTTGTAGAATAATATAATGTCCACATAATACCAAGTTATGAAAAAAAATACCTAACTAAATAAGAATATTCTTTTTTTCCCAGCTTCCCCCCCACTCCCTGCCCACCCCATTTAGGTTTACCCAGTTGTACTGTGTTGTTTGTCATTTAAAAAGTTTGTCTATAAAAGTATAGGTGCAACTACAGAAGGATTAAAGACAAGATAGCTTGGCTTGGACTTGACTTCCAGAGCCATAACAGTTCTTAATATGTTGGTTTATCTTGGAAGGAGACCATTTTCATTTTCAATCTGTAAAACAGTGTACAAAGGAAACATGCAAACTTTTCTATATATAAAGGGCCATGAAATAAGAACAGCTCACAGAAAATGCTGAAATGATGAATTGCTTCAGTACCCTCTGAAATTTCTCCCCCTACCACCCCTTCTTCATTTTCATTGCTATCAATTCACGTTACAACAGCTAATTCTCAGGAGAATAGTGGAAACCCAGTTTCTCTCCTCTTTCCCCTCTGACCCTCCTCCAGTTAATCTGATTGCAGTGTAAACCTTTGCGGTTTACTATTGTGCAACTTCCACATTTCCCTCGCCCTCCCACCCAGCCCCCTCCCCCACCAAATTCAGGGGAACTCCCGTTACCACAGTGCCACCAGCATTACTCATTCATCCCCAGTCAGACTTTCCCCAGCATTTATTAAGGGCTGTCTCCTCCAGCCTCTCACTCTCACTCTCCTCTGCTCAAACTCAGTTCACTTGAGTCTCCTCCCGCCAGCGGTGGAAGGAACTTTGCGTCTCTCCAGCAATGCATCTCCTTGCGATTCTGTTTTGTGCTCTCTGGTCTGCGGTGTTGGCCGAGAACTCGGACGATTATGATCTCATGTATGTGAATTTGGGCAACGAAATAGACAATGGACTCCATCCCACTGAGGACCGTAAGTTCACTTTAACTGTTTCTCTGCCAGCCCTAACTACATATCCACCTCTTGGTCTAAATAATACACATATACTTTGTAGCCAGTGAGACGAGTAAAAATTTTTAGTTTGTTTTGCCAAAGTGAGAAGCGCTTGAAGAAAGAGGGAAGTTTCAAAGTTATTTCTGTAACGTACATAATGGGTTGAGTCATATAAAATTGCCAATATTTGACTTTTGAGCTACATAACCGGCGATTTCGTAGGATACAACTTAATCTATACCTGAATGAATGATTTCTGTCGTTTTTGAGACATTTACGTGCTGTTTTTCGGAGATGTCCTTAAAGGGAAGGGGGATGCCAGGGACGGGCTGCAACTTGGCACCACCGAGGGAGGTCAGCTTTTACAAAGCACATCCTAGGCAGGCCTGGGCAGGCTGGTAACGTGTGTCCATCCCACGCTGTAGCCACGCCGTGCGACTGCCGTCAGGAGCACTCAGAATGGGACAAGCTCTTCATCATGCTGGAGAACTCGCAGATGAGAGAGGGCATGATGCTGCAGGCCACGGACGACGTCCTGCGGGGCGAGCTGCAGAGGCTGCGGGCGGAGCTGGGCCGGCTCGCGGGCAGCCTGTCGAGGCAATGCGCGCCAGAAGGCCCCGGGGAGGCCAGGCTGGCCGGTGCTCTGGAGGAGCTGCTGCAGGCGAGCCGCGACGCGGGCCTCAGGCTGGCGCGCCTGGAGGACGCGGAGGCGCGTCTCCCAGAGGAGGCGGGTCGCGCCCTGGCCGCGGTACTGGAGGAGCTGCGGCAGACGCGAGCGGAGCTGGGCGCGGTGCAGGGCTGGGCGGCCCGGAGCTGGCTGCCGGCAGGTAAGGAGGCTTGCTGGGCCGGGACCTCCCGCTGCGGCTTTGTTCCGGGAGCGCGCGTAACGGCGAGTCAAGCCAGGCAATCTTCTAGGGGAAGCTTTCATGGGAAGCACAGGCATGCACGCACACACACACACACACACACACACACACCCCTCTCTATTTCTGCATGCACGGGCACAGAGCTCAGACACACCATACAAGGCGGGAAAATCGGCTTTAAAAAAGTATTCCTCAGTCCTAAGGAACTCTAAAGGAAGTTGTGGAGGTAACCATCACAGTCTTGAAATAGACTTCTAGGGCCCCTGACACCCGATCTGATCAGACGCTGCAGGAGGTCCACTGGCCGGTTATAACCGTGACCCCTCTCGCCGTCCAGCTTCCCTCCGTTAGGGATTTCCACGTCTTCTAATTTTATCTTGCCTCTGTCTTTTGAGGAGCTCTGGTTTCCCGCACTATTTCAGTGCCCAGGCTAACGTTTAGGGATGTTTTCCAGCCCCTCAGCCGGCCCCACCTCTCCGCCCATTCTCAGCGAGAAACTTGAGGCTGAATCTAATTTCCCGAAGGGTCAGCGGAATTCTCCAGGGGGTCCCCCAGCCTCCAGGGTTTGTGGAATTAGTGCGACAGGGGAGGTCAGAGAGTGTGCGGTTTGAGATTCAGCGTGGAACAGTCAAGTGTGGGAGCCAATCCGTGAAGGCGATCCCAGCTCCACCCCAGGGATTCAGAGAACTGGGGCCAAACAGGAGAGAGACTGTTCAAACCAGAGGCAACTTCTCAAAGTCTCATGTGACACTCCATGAATCTCTAAACAGACATGAGTTCCCAAAACAATACATTCTAAAGATGGTTAAAAGAAATAGAAGACTTGGAGCCTAGCAATACTCCTTTGTATGCCAAAACTTCTAAGAAATGGTGGTGTGACAATCAATTTGGATTATATTAGAAAATCAGTGTCCTAGGTAAGAAAATATAACTTGCACTTTTCCTGATAATTCTTCCCTATATTTCCAAGAAAACAACTTTTGCTGGATGGGGAGGGAGAAGAAGCATGTTTGAGAGCATGTTTCACTTAAAGTTAGAGAAATTATACCATATTTTCTAAATATTTGAGGAGTGCTTATCAGTAAATATCAAATAGTGCTTCAGAGGAGAAAAAGCATAAAATAAAACATACAGTAGGTCCTCAATGTGATAGGAGAGAAATTAGAATTCTGCAGCCATTTTAATGAATGAAATGTCTTGTGTTTTGCAAACAAAGTCATTGTACATATAATGCACCTGAAAAACTGAAGAATTACTCTATTTTTTATCTTCATCTTTGCATATTAGACCAGAAGAGGGATGTATTTCTGAATTCTAAAATGTTAATCCTTATTACATCGATAATACTTTTACCAATATGCTTTGATTTCTCTTCTCTTGGTCTTTAGCCAACTTGGCTCCTAACCATTCTGTTGTTAGCCTCCTAAGAACCTGGCTTTAATTTTGTTTGGTCTTCCATAATCAGAAAAACCTATTAGTTAACAGCCATTTCACAAGATAGTTTCTGATACTTTAAAGAAGACTCTTAATACTTCTTTAAAGTATCAGAAACTATCTTGTGAAATGGCTATCACTTTTGGGGTATCACTGGTTCCCAAAAGCAGCTCACCAGAAGTAGCCAACATGTGGTTCCAGTCCCTGAACTTAAATAGCCAGTGGAGACTAGAGGGAAGCTGAGTCTGAGATGCAATCAAGGAGTGCTTTGGAATGCAATCCTGACTGCCTGGGCTTATTTAAAGAGGAAATCACTTAATTAGATTGCAGTAGGCACCCTCTTGAATGCTACTTTACTGAATCTTCATAGAGACTATATCAAATGCCCATGGATGTGGTGATTTTCTGTTTAATGATTTTTATTTGATTTTAATTAACAAAGCTAGAAAAAAAGATGTACCTAGAAATATCATTTGAAAAAAGAATCAGTGCCTCATCAAAAATTAATTTTAAAAAAATCTTCAGGTTCAAATTATTTAGTGAAAAAGTATCAAAGCATGACAGGGCCAGTTTTGTGTTTTAGTATTGTAGTTACTTTTACATGATTTTCTGAATGTCAGTATTTTATTTGACTATCCCTAATACTAAAGGATAAGGTCCATATTTGTTTAATGTTTTCTGGACAGAGCCTAGCCCTGAGCCCCTTGTAGGAATCTGACATAGTTTACCACACTTTTACATGGATCTTTGGTTTCTGCAAGTTCTGTCTCTTTACCAGTTATTCTGGAACCATTCTGGGAGTTGGCTTTTCAAAGCTGCTTATGGCAAATCTTCTTTAGGTTGTTATATCTAGCCCTAATTTAGGTGTTTTTAAAAAAATACATACATACATACACACACCTATATGTACATAAACACACATATACATATATACACACATTTATTTATATACTGCGTATTTGTATTTTATATATATATATAATTTTATATAACAGAATATGTAAATTATGTCAGATTCCTACAAGTGGCTCAGGGCTATATGTGTGTGTATATACATATACATATATGTATATGTATAGACATATATACACACATATAAATGTATATATATACACATATATATATGTATATACACACACATGTAATTTTTTAGATAACACTGAAGCCTAGAGAAATTATGACGCTCATCCAAAGTTACACAGCTCATTAGTAGTAACAGCATCTGAATTCTAGCCCTCCTAGAGAAATCTAGGTGTTCTATTAATGTAGAAGCAATGTTGTGTGCTGGTTAAGGGTGTGGCCTTTGCAACCAGACTGCAAAAATTCAAACTCTAATTTTACTACTTATCAGCTATGTAACATAGACAACATAATATAAAAGTAACATAGACAAGTTACTTTTGCCTAAGTTTTCTCATCTGTATAACAGGAATAAAAAAGACGATCTCTTAGGGTTGGCATGAGGATTAAAATGACATACAAAGTGATTAGAACAGTATCTGGCACATCATGAATGCCCAGTAAACTTAGTCATCATTATTATACATTGTTACCTTTCAAAGGTAGTTTTCTAAAAACTCTACAAAGTTTGCAAATATCTGAGAACATTTGGTGTATTAAAATATATTCTGCAATAACATCTCTATTCTAGAATTTTGCTGAAAAACGCATGTTGGTAAAGGCTAAATGGAGCAAACTAGGTCTACTAAATTTCATAGGTTTATCATTTTAGGAACTTGGTGGTGGCAGAAAGAGAGAACCAGGCTGGGCTCTGAATTATTGGAAATTATAGAATTATTGTCTGAAGTTAACTGATAGTGATTAAACTTTTTTTTTTTTTTTAAAAGCAGTAACAAAGAAAATATGCAAATTGGAAGGGGAGGTAGTCATGTCTTTTATTATTTTGTGGGTTAAGGCTAGTTGGCTCTTCTATTCGCATGCTTTCTCTTCATTTAGATGTTTCATTGGATAAGACAACTGGCTTTCCTTTTTCTCATTTTCTTTGCTCTGCAGAGATTACACCCGAAGCCTCTTAAGTCCTAATGTAGGGTTGCATACAGCTTTCAATTATAGTTATTAAAATGCTTATGTTAAAATAACTAATGCCAGAATCATTTTGAATGAATTTATATTTTCTTTAATATTCTTCTTTTATTGCTACTTTAGGTTGTGAAACAGCTATTTTATTCCCAATGCGTTCCAAGAAGATTTTTGGAAGCGTGCATCCAGTGAGACCACTGAGGCTTGAGTCTTTTAGTGCCTGCATTTGGGTCAAAGCCACAGACATATTAAACAAAACCATACTGTTTTCCTATGGCACAAAGAGGAATCCATATGAGATCCAGCTGTATCTCAGCTACCAGTCCATAGTGTTTGTGGTGGGTGGAGAGGAGAACAAGCTGGTTGCTGAAGCAATGGTTTCATTAGGAAGGTGGACTCACCTGTGTGGCACCTGGAGTTCAGAGAAAGGGCTCACATCCTTGTGGCTAAATGGTGAACTGGTGGGTACCACTGTTGAGATGGCCATAGGTCACATTGTTCCAGAGGGAGGAATCCTGCAGATTGGCCAAGAAAAGAATGGCTGCTGTGTGGGTGGTGGCTTTGATGAAACATTAGCCTTCTCTGGGAGAATCACAGGCTTCAATATCTGGAATAGTGTTCTTAGCAATGAAGAGATAAGAGAGACCGGAGGAGCAGAGTCTTGTCACATCCGGGGGAATATTGTTGGGTGGGGAGTCACAGAGATCCAGCCGCATGGAGGAGCTCAGTATGTTTCATAAGTGTTGTGAAACTCCACTTGAAGCCCAAGAAAGAAACTCACACTTAAAATACATGCCAGCTGGGAAGGTCTGAAAACTCAATCCATAATAGGAACACTTGAGACTAATGAAGTAGAGAGTTGAGCTCAATCTTTATTTATACTGGCAAAATACTGAATAAACAGTTGAAGGAAAGACATTGGAAAAAGCTTTTGAAGATAATGTTACTAGACTTTACGCCATGGTGCTTTCAGTTTAATGCTGTGTCTCTGTCAGATAAACTCTCAAATAATTAGAAAGAACTGTGTTGTTGAACAGAGGACAATCGTTTTACTTTTCTTCAGTTAATTTTGTTTTGGCCAGAGATGAATTTTACATTGGAAGAATAACAAAAGAAGATTTGTTATCCATTGTCCATTGTTACTGGTATGAACCTTATTACAAAAAAAGATGATGAAAACATATTTATACTACAAGGTGACTTAATGACTATAAATGTAGTTTGTGTTATAATCGAATGTCACTTTTTTGAGAAGATAGTCATATAAGTTATATTTTAAAAGGGATTTGTGTTAATTTTATTAAGACTATTTTTGTAAAGCTCTACTGTAAATAAAATATTTTATAAAACTAACTCATGTCATTTAATTGTAAATTTAAGAGATGTCTTGGAGCAAACTCATACTTTTCTCTTTTCATTTAAAGTAGGCAATTAGTTTTCAGATACTATTATGTAAACAGCATGGTTAATATTGTTAGGAATGAACAACTATAGACTTGTTTTAAGCTTTAGCTTCCTCCTATAACTCACAAGCAAGAAATATTATCTCTTCCAAGTCTGTTCCTCTCTGTGGGTTTAGTTTTCTCAACTGAGAAATCAAGGAATTGAGGAATTAAGGATCTCTAGGTCTCTTCCCATTTGACGATTCTAGGAGCTTATACAACCTTCTGTACTGTGTAACATAAAAACGAACACCAAACATGACTCATCACAGTTCCCCAGATACACATGATGCTTGCAAGAAATGGCTTAGGACTGTTATTTAGGAGATCTAAGAATCTGGAAAAGAAACAACCCCTGCCCTGAAAGCACACCCCATTCTCTTACTTATGAGGGAGAGGTCAAGCCCCTTCACACTGTGGATGGGGAGGTAACTTTTCCCCACCACACTAGTATTCTATGGATTCTATGTGAGGGCTGATAGAAGGGCCTCACAAAGCTGCTTCTGAAATGTGGTGGACCCACAGTGATGATTGTCTTCCTAAAGATAGGGCATGTACAACCACAGGACATTTCCTCTTCATGAGGTTTGGAGAATAGGGCCAGGAGCAATTTTGTAGATAACTAACTAGGGTGTCAGACAAGTTACATAACTCCTCTGGATCCTCTCAGTAAAAGAAGATGATTGGACTCAGTGCCTTTGAGCAGTATAACTGCATAAATCTAATAATTTTTGAATATGCTCATCCTATAAGTATAGCTTCATCCCACTTGTGAAATCCATAAAAGAGGCTAAGTCTCTATGAATGTCACTTGTAGTTACGAGCTGATAGGCCAGTCTCAGACTCTTGGAGAGCACATAATTCAAGGCTGTAGGCACACTGGGCACATGTAAAGTCTAGCCATTGTCTATATGACTTATCCCAGCTGGAAGAAAAAACTAGACCCAAAACTTAGGCAGAAAATTTGGCATGATTTCAACTCCTTTACATGCTGCAGCATGAATTATGCATGTTTAAGTGATGCTAGATGTTGCAGGCCAGGATAAATGCAAACTCATATGCTGACAGAATTTAATGTAAGAAAACTTTTAATTTCTTAAAGTAATTACATGTTTAGGGCAAAGAACAAACAAATAGAAGAAAATAAAACAATTCTTGGGTTAAAAAAGTAAAAATTTCATCTGCTAGAGCAGTAAGTCTAGTTAGGTATTTTAGGGACTTCTAATTCTTCCCAGATATCCATTTTCTCTCTTTTTCTAAATGACAGAATTCTAGCTTTAGTGGCACATGTGACGACTCAGAGTAACGTCTACATTTTTCAACATTGCTTGCAGCTTGATCCAGCCATGTAACTACAGTCTGGCCAATGCTGAAATCTTATATGTGATTCTTTTCCTTTTTCTGTGTGATTAGAATATGGTAATGGGCTGAAATTTCAGCAACCATCTTAGACCATGAGATTCCATGCAATAATACAGAAGAAGCATGGATTTCTGATCATTGTGAAGCCATTTAGCCAGCCCTGGGCTGCCTGCCCATGGACTTCGCTTACATGAGAGAAAAATATATTTTGGTCATGTTTAATCTATTAATTGGTTGATCACCCTAATTTTGATCCAGTAATTTTTTTTAAATTAAAAAACTACAGCCAGGTGTGGTGGCTCACGCCTGTAATCCCAGCACTTTGGGAAGCCATGGTGGGCAGATCACGAGGTCAGGAGATCAAGACCATCCTGGCCAACACGGTGAAACCCTGTCTGTACTAAAAGTACAAAAAATAGCTGAGTGTGGTGGTGGCACACCTGTAATCCCAGCTACTCGAGAGGCTGAGGCAGGAGAATTGCTTGAACTGGGAGGCGGAGATGGCAGTGAATGGAGAGTATGCCACGCTCTCCAGCCTGGCAACTGAGCGAGACTCCATCTCGAAAAAACAAAAAACTTTATTCTCTCTAAAAAGCCATAGCCTAACCTTGGAAAATACATTTTACAAATTATCAGGAAGTTGGATATCTGACTTACACACACACACACACAAACAAACAAAAAACAAAAAAACCCTAAGCAATAACATTTAATGAGTCTGAGAATATATAGGTGTTAGCAAAAGGAGGAATTAAGAAATGTGTAAAACTGAGAAAATATCTAAAAAGAAGTATCAGCATGCTGGATTAGGTTAGCACATTGACACACATTTTCATTCACCAGTTATTTAGGCATCACCATATTACAGCATAGTAAAATAATTGTGCAAGATGACTCAAGCTATTAGGAGGAAAAAAATATGTATGTGTGTTTATTATGTATATAAATAATATTATTTGTGTGTGTAGAGTGAGCAATGGTCCTGGTTTGACTAAGACTGTCCAGGCTTCAGCATTGAAAGTCCCATGTCCTGGGAACCCCTCAGTCCTAGGCAAACTGGAACAGTTTGTCACTCTAGTATGTATGTATGTATGTATGTCAGGTAGAGCTAATTTTTATTGCAGAGATAATATATGAACTAAAATCAGTTGATATATTTTCTTCATCTATTACAATATAAATTGGCTTATAAGTATTAGCACCTTTAAAATATATTCAGAACATTTTACTACTAAGCATACGTTGTAGAATTGTAGAGCTTGCTATTTACAATTTCTTGACTGACTTCACTTTAATGAAGAATTAAATTTGCAAACAAACAAGAAATTATCATTGATTTTTGTTTCATTTCCTGTCAAATATTATATTAGAAATCTCTTCCCTTAGTTTTATTAAGGCCAAATGTTTCCAAAATTGTCTTTCAGCCACTTAGGAAATGTACTCCTAAGGTTAAAGTCTTGATTAAAGTAGTTGTATATGTTCATTGATGTATTCTTGGAATCAGTGAACATGAACACTCATATGATTGACCCTTGCATCAAGTTTTATAAATCTGGAGTGTAGAAGAAAAGTTTGCTGGGCTTGGGGTCAGAAATCCAGCATTTCAATTCTGGCACCATCACCTACTAACTTAGTAACTATAAGAAATCGGGCCTGTCAACTAATCTCTATGACTCTCAAATTAGTCAAGAAATTAAGGGTAACAAGACTTGCCTACATTGTCAGTAAGCAGATAATTTTCATAAAAGTGCTTTCTAAACCATAAAGTTACAGTGAAAATAATATAGTTATCATAAAAAATGTTTTTCCAAGTTGTTTTCAGTGGATTGAAACATAAATAAGCAGGCAAACAAAAATACGAACAAATAAATGAATGTAAGCATTCTTCTCCATTGTGGGTAAGTCATTTTCAGAGTTCAGCATACAAATGTCCAAATCTATGCAGGACTTGTTTTACTTCACAGCAGCATCTACTGGTGAAGTCAAGAAGGTGCAAACTCTGATTTAGATCAGATCCAAGACTTGGTTTAACAATTTCAAAGCCTTTTTCTGTTTTTAGATATGTCTCTATTCCTTGATCTATATGTGCATTGTCTTTTTAAAACTCTACATTTAATATTTTTCTATGAGTATTAATATTCAGGTTGAATATTCTCAATAAGATTTCTTAGTAGCTTGTTTCCTAGAACACTTGATTAGTAAACTCTTTCTTAACAACTTATTGTATGGTGAACTTAAAAACCACTTCCTTTAAGAATAATTGCATAATAAATTTTAATTGTTAAGCATCTCTCTAGAGATTTTGAAACTCCATGAATGGATATGGCTCTGCATCCAATCTTTTCCATTTTTTTTTTTTTTTGAGATGGAGTCTCACCCTGTCACCCAGGCTAGAGTGCAGTGGCATGATCTCGGCTCACCACAACCTCTGCTTCCCGGGTTCAAGTGATTCTCCTGCCTCAGCCTTCCGAGTAGCTGGGACTACAGGCGTGTGCCACCATGCCCGGCTAATTTTTGTATTTTTAGTAGAGATGGGGTTTCACCAGATTGGCCAGGCTGGTCTTGAACTCCTCACCACAAGTGATCTTCCCACCTTGGCCTCCCAAGTGCTGGGATTACAGGCGTGAGCCACTGGGCCTGGCCTGCCTCCAATCTTTTAATATGGACCTGGTACCTGGCAGATACTCAATTGGTGATGACAAAAACAACCAGGATGATGATGATGATGATGATGATGATGATGGTAGGAATCATGGTAACCATTGATGAACTATAGGCCCAGAATTGTACAAAGTACAGATATTATATCTAAGTCTTATACATCCTATGTTATATATATATTACTGTCATATTAAGTGGGGGGGACAATTTTCTATCTCCCTTTTTCTGAGACTGATCACCAACCAGTGGTTTGAATGTTGTCTCACATACAGAAAAAAAATGAGCTGGATTTATCATAATTAACTGGACAGTATTTTCCAGGTCATTGCCAGCAAGTAAAAAAGGAATCTGGACTCTTGCTGAGATAATGTTATATTTTCTTTCCAAAGACTTTCTACTTAAGTTTCAAATCATTTGAGGTCATTTTGTGACTTGTGCCAGAGGACCACATAAAAGGCATATTGATGGAGAGGTATATATCTTTATTATGATCACTGATTCATAAATGCAGAAAAAGGGACATTATTCCTTTTAGATTCAATAGCAATGGAGTTCATTGCATCATGGAGTTTCAAATAAAAATTTTAAAAGGGCTTCCCTATAAATCCTCATATAATCCATTGCAGTTGTATGGTCTTCAATAATATTTTCAGCTTCTTGAAGGAAAGATATGCTAACTTGTGCTGCGCTAAGCATTGGTTGTGCTTTTACTTATCAGTACTGAAAAGACATTACAGACTACTTCCATATGGCAAAGAACGAGTTTGGAAACTTATTCAGGAGCACTGGAAAGCAACTTTCCTGTCTAAAAAGGTTCTGATGTTACAAAACATCAAATTTTATCCCTGATATAATTTAAGTAGAAAACAAATTCATTGCCCAAGTGATATGGTTTGGCCCAAATCTCATCTTGAATTGTACCCCCATAATTCCCACGTGTTGTGGGAGCAACCCAGTGGGAGATACTTGAATCATGGGGTTGGTTTTCCCCATACTGTTTTCTTGGTAGTAAATAAGTCTAATGAGATTTGATGGTTTTATATGGGGTTTCAGCTTTCACAACCTCCTCATTCTTTCTTGCCACCACCAGGTAAGAAGTGCCTTTCAGCTTCTGCCATGATTGTGAAGCCTCCTCAATCACATGGAACTGTGAGTCCAATAAACCTTTCTTTTGTAAATTGCCCAATCTTAGGTACATCTTTATCACCAGCATGAAAATGGACTAATACACCAAGTGACATCCTTATCTTATTTTTTAATTCAAGGAGAAACATTAATATTTCCCTAATAAGTGTAATTTTAGTTTAGTTGTTTAGTATTAATAGATATCCTTTATCAGAATAAGGATGTTCCCTTTTATGCTTGCTTGCTGAGAGATTATTTTAAATTTTACTAAAGAAGAGACTTAGATTTGTTTTATGTATTTAGGTCTTTATTCCATTTGATATTAATTTATGCATGTTGTGATGTGGACAATTGTCTCAGAACCATTTATTGAACAGTCTGTCCTTCTTTATTGTCAATATTCCCCCAGCATATATTCAGTTTCCATATGTGCATGGATTTGTTTCTTGCCTCTCTGTTCTATTCTATGGGTTATTTGCTTATCTTGCACTAGGGCTACACTGTCTTGATTACTATGATTTTACAATATTTGATATCTGCTAGGGAAATAACTGCCTCTTCTTCTCCCCCAACAACTCCCATCTTCTTTTCCTTCTGTGAAACTGTCTTGGGTATCTGTTTCACTTGATCTTGTAAATTTAAAAATCAGCTTGTCGTCTTTCATGGAAACTTCTGTTGGCATTTTATCAAAAATTTCACTAAATTTATTGAAAATGTACATCTTTGCCACATCAAGCTCTCCCATCCAAGAACATGATATATTTCTCCATTTTCTTATTTAATTGCTTTCAATAAACTTTTATCATTTTATTCTCAAAAGCTACATTTTCCTATAGCTATTGTATATTTTTCTACTTTAGCATTTTTAATATTACATTTTCAATTTATTATGACTAGTATGTAAGAAAACAATTAGTTTCTCTAAATTGATCTCACTTCCAGCAACTTTACTGCTTTACTGAAATTTGTTTTATTTTGTCTCAAAATTGACTGGACAATATTTACTTTTTTTTTTTTTTTTTTTTTGGATACAGGGTCTTGCTCTGTCACCCAGGCTGGAGTGCAGTGGCACAATTACGGCTCACTGCAGCCTCAACTTCCTGGGCTCAAGCTATTTTCCCACCTCAGCCTCCCGAGTAGCTGAGACTACAGGTGCACACCACCACGCCCAGACAATATTTTTGATTTTTAGTAGAGACGAGGTCTTGCTACATTGCCCAGGCTGGTCTTGAACTCCTGAGCTCAAGCCATCCTCCAACCTTGGCCTCCCAAAGTGCTTGGATTGCAAATGTGAGCCACCACACCCAGCCAGAATATTTAAATGTTCTATTATAGACAAGTATCACATTTTTCTATAAATAATTATTTTTTTAAAAAATTATTTATTTATTATACTTTAAGTTCTGGGGCACATGTGCAGATCATGCAGGTTTGTTACATAGGTACACATGTGCCACGGTAGCCATTTGCTGCACCCATCACCCCGACATCTACATTAGATATTTCCCCTAATGCTATCCCTGCCCAATCCCCCCATCCCCTGCTGTTCCTCCCCTACCCCCCAACCACACACTGAAATAATAATTGTTTTGACTTTCTGATTGTTATAACTTTCACTTATTTTTCTGGTCTAGGCTAGGGCTTCCAGTGCCACTGTAAATAGAAGTAGATATATTTGTATCCTCTTCTCATTCCTGACTTTAAATAAATGCTGCTACCATTTCACTATATACATAGTGAAATATATATGGTGCTCTGTCATTATCTATCTATATGTCTCCTCATAATCATGTTAAGAAATTTCTCCAAAATTACTAGCTTTTTTTTCATGAACAAACAGGTACTGAATTTTATGAGATGTGTTTTATTAATCACATAATGTTTTTCATCTTTAGTCTTTTGCAATGTGGAATTATATCGAATATTAAGCCACTCTGCATTTGTGGGAGAAACCCAACTAGGTCATTATGCATTTATAAAGTGAGGTTAATGATAGTTTTTCTCTCATAAGATATTGAGAGAGAATTACATAGGTTAAAAGGCCAGAACCTGGTATATAGTAAGCATTCAGCAAATGTTAATTATTATTTACTTTAAGCACTGCTAGAGTCATTTTGCTAAAAATTTTTATTTATGAGTTTTGCATCTATGTTCATAATTAAGATGAGTCTGTATTTTCATTTCTCATACTGTCCTTTTCTGGTATTGTCATGGCTATACTAGACTTATACTGTAGAATAAGCTGGAGAATTTTTTTCTGTTTCAATTATCTGGGAAAGTTTGGATGACATTGTACTGATCTGTTCTTTGTATATTTGTTATAATTTGCTGGTAAAACTAAATGGGCAGAGGTTTTTATCTTTTACTTTTTTGTGTGTGTGAGTTGATTTTAAAATACTGACACAACTGTCTTATTTGGTATAGAGATATTCAAGTTTTATATCCCCTTAAATTTCAAGTATGAATCAAGATAACATTCCAATTATACCTTTAATCCTTCCTCCAAGAGGAAAGACCTTTTACAAAGACCAGTTACTGGCAAAATTCAGATAATACAAAACAGACAAAATAACTCTAAACAATTTGAATAAAATAAATGTATACTTAAACATAATGTAAAAGTAAACATTACTTATATATAACCATTAAGAATAAGAAGTAGTAAAAATTGGCTTAGAACTATTGAAATATTTACTTTCAGGGATAAATACATAGCCCTTTGGACAAAGTCTCTCATGATTCACTCATAAGCACAAAAGAGGCATTTGGTTTGAAATCAGGCACAGGATGCAAATGGATGCATACAATACATTTGTTAAAAAATACGATCAAGGAAATAATAGCAAACAAGTCTAGGGGGTAGACACTCCTGCTATGGCATAAGAGTCTCCTGGCCCCACCTGGTCAACTTTTTAATCAATGTATTAAAATGAAGACCAGAGTGGCTCAGCTCATAAAATTTACACATGACAAGAACTTTGGAAAAGCTGCAGATACACTGAGATGAAAAAACATCCAACAAGATCTTTGCATGCCAAAGCAATGGGCTGAATCTCATAAGAGGAAAGAATAAAAGTAAGTACTTACATAAGACAAAAAAAACTGCTAAACACAGAGTTTGGTAGAAATTGCTTAATATACTAAAACAACTTTTATTTAAAATTTTGGAGATTTCAAATATAAGTCAAGAGAAACCAACGATGTGAATGTGTGATTGACAAAAGAGTGAATTTGATTTTAGGTTACATTAAGGAAAATATAGCTTCTCAATAGGGAGGATAAATCCATCATAGTCCTCATAGGCAAGCAAATCAGAGGACATGCAGGGGAGGGCAGGCAAGCAGAGCAGGGGTCCGGGTACATCTTGCAAATGGATGCAAAAGCAAGTCATCATCTGCGGAATGAGCAAACTTGAGAGGGAAACTGAATGTTATGCCTAAGGAGGAAAAAAGGGAAGTGCAAAGGGAAGGAGTGGTGAAATATGAAAGTTGTAGCTAGTTTTTGATAGTTTGTCATGTGAAAGAAGAACGAGGGTTTATTACCCAAGGAGAGGACCTTGGTCAAAAGTGGGAGGCCACAAGAAGAGAACTTCTAATTCAACAAAAGGAAGAAATACCTAGTACTCGGTTTCGTCCAGAGATAAAGTGGGTTTTCACAGGAAATAGTGAGGGAGTTCCCTGGCAATAAAGGGATTCAAATATAGGAAGGCAAGTATGATTATCATCGTCACTACTTCAGCTAATATTTATTGAAAGCCAGCTATGTTTTCGCATTATCTCATGTCATTGTCTTGACATCTATATGTACACATGTGGAAACAGAGGCTGAGAAAATAAAAATACAACTAGTATTTGGTGGCGCTAACATTACATTGTGAAAACAGACTTTACAGTGGAACAGTCAGGGTTTGAATCTTGTTTTTAACTTCTCTAAGCTTCAGCTTGCTTACTTACAAATTGATATATTGGACATTTGTGTTCTTTCATTCCCCATTATTCATTCACCTGTTGTTCGCAACAGCCCTGGGTTTCTTTTGGGGATCTACTCCTCCTACTCCCCATCCACGCGGCTTTGCTGCAGCCAACTCCCTTCCACTGCTTTGAGGGTGGCTCATGACCTAACCCTGACCAATCGAAGTACAGTATCCTCTGGCAATAATGATGGATTGGTTGAGAAATGTTCATGTGGCCTGTGTCAGGTCAAAGAGAAAAAAGAGACTGGATGTGGACTTTCTTTTGTTTAATTGGTATTCATGATGATGTGAGCTGGAAGCTGCAAAGGCCCACACCGAGCATGAAAGCAAAATCCATCCTGAGGAAGCAGAGCTGAGAATTGACTTTTGGGACACGATTGAACCCTGAATCAACCATCTGGGAGGTCTGGTATACTCATGAACTTTGCAGGCATGTGTGCCAAGGAGGAGTTGTTGCCCCTCCTTGTCCTCCTCTTCCTTCTCCTTCTCTTCTTTCTCATCATCAAGCCATTTATATGTGTTAGTTCCTGTTACCTAAACTACTACTAACCTGTAAAATGGGATAATAATAGGACTTCTTTTATGAGGTTCTTGTGGGTATTGAATGATATAATGGGTATAAACGGCTTAATACAATAGTAGTAAATTTTGGTCACTGTAGTTATTATAATTATTATGATCATCATTGAAGATATTACCATTCAGTGTATTTTGTAGAAGTAAAAATATGGGAAAATAAGGATTAGTATACTGTAAGGCAAAGAAGATATAAAGAGGAGAAAAATAATAAATAATGAAAAAAGAAATCCCATCATGATTCCTCAGTCTGTTTGGTAGGGGATATAAGACAAAGATTTGCAGAGCAGAAAACTTACTAATCAGAGACAGTAAGTTCCCTTCTGCTTTGCAAGTTAAAAGTTTGATGGGCTCATGCGAGTGATAATTGAGTTTTACGATCACATCAGTTTTAAAACTCCAAACCCTGAAATACACAGCCCCAGCCTTTTATAGGTCAAATTATCATTCATTTTATAATTTTCATAGTGCCCAATCAAATAAACCAAATTATTTGTTTATTTCAAATGCTTGCAGTGAATTTAGAAAGCATACTTTGTGTTTTAAATATTTCATTGGCATTGAAAAAGCATTTTTAAAAAAACCCAAAGAGATGAGCTAAGCTCTTGGCAGCAATAAAGGGCTAATTCATTTTTTTTTTCATAAATCTGTTACTAGTAAGTCTGACTATCATGGATTTACAATATGTGGTGTGTATAGTGTTTGAAATTCCTGTAAAATATGTTTCAAAAATATAGCCAAGGTGTTGAAAAAAACATAATTGCTTTTCTGGGGTTTCAGCAAATTTAATATTACGTATAAAGTGAAATTGGAGATTTAATCCTGGAGCCAAAGGAAACTGGAAATGAAAATGCCGCCTAGTATTATTAACAACAAATCTTTAGAGGGAACCACAGGTTGAGTGATGAACTCCCACTGTCATGCTGGAGTTCAGACATACCTGGCAGACCACTGGGTGGCTGGTCAGAAGTCTTGGGATGGTACCAAGAACCCTCCTTAGGAATGTCTGGTACAATCAGCTTAAGTTAGGAACAAAACTTTAGTTCTTAGAAGGCAATAGGCACTTTGAGAATTAAAGTATTAATTTGTTGGTAACCCCAACTCCTGGGTGAATAGTTGAGCCCAGGGGAAGGAAAGAGAGTTTTAGATAAAACAATAATCTATTTTATTTTATTTTTTCAACTTTCCTTTTAGAGTCAAGGATACATGTGCAGGTTTGTTACAAGGGTATATTGCATGATGCTGAGGTTTGGGGTACAATTGAACCCATCACACAGGTAGTGAGCACAGTACCCAATAAGTAGTTTTTCAATCCTTGCACCTCTCTTTCTCTCCTCTCTTTTAGTTCCCCCAGTGTCTATGGCTCCTGTCTTTACATCCATATGTACCCAATGATTAGTTCCCACTTAGAAGTGAGAACATTTGGTATTTGGTTGCTGCATTAATTTGCTTGAGATAATGGCCTCTAGCTGCATCCATGTTGCTGCAAAGGATATGATTTTATTCTTATTTATGGCAGCACAGTATCCCTTGGTATATATGTACCACATTGTCTTCATCCAGTCCACTGTGGATGGGTACCTAGCTTAATTCCACGTCTTTGCTATTGTGAATAGTGTTGCAATGAAGATATGAGCGCATGTGTCTTTTTGTTAGAAGGATTTACTTTCCTTTGGGTATACATACCCAGTAATGGAATTGCTGGGTCAAGTAGTAGTTCTATTTTAACTTCCTTAAGAAATCTCCAAACTGCTTTCCACAGTGGCTGAACTAATGTGCATTCCCACAAATAGCACAAAAGCATTCTCTTTTCTTTGCAGCCTTGCCAACATCTGTTGCTTTTTGAATTTTTAATAGTAGCCATTCTGACTGGTGTGAGATGGTCTCTCACTGTGATTTTGATTTGCATTTCTCTGATGATTAGTGATGTGGAGCATTTTGTCATATATCTGTCGGCTGCCTTTATGTCTTCTTTTGACAAGTATCTGTTCACGTCCTTTACCCACTTTTTTTTTCTTTAAGTTCAGGGGTACAGGGGCAGTTTTTTTAATATGGGTAAACTTGTGTCATGGGGGTTTTGTCACCCAGGTATTAAGCCCAGTATCCATTAGTTATTTTTCCTGATCCTCTCCCTCCTCTCACCCTTCACCTTCAAATACACCCCAGTATCTTTTGTTTCCCTCTATGTGTCATAACTTAGCTCCCACTTATAAGCGACAACATGTGGTATTTGGTTCTCTGTTCCTGTATTAGCTTGCTAAGGAAAATGGCCTCTGGCTCCATCCATGTTCCTGCAAAGGACATGATCTTGTTCTTTTGTATGGCTGCATAGTTTTCCATGGTGTATAGGTATCACATTTTCTTTAGCCAGTCTATGATTGATGGGCATTTAGGTTGATTCCTTGTCTTTGCTAATATGTGTGCATGTGTCTTTATGATAGAACAATTTATATTTCTTTGGGTATATACCCAGTAATAAAATTTTTGAGCTGAATGGTAGTTCTGTTTTTAGGTATTTGAGGATCAACCACCACCAACAGTGTATAAACATTACTTTTTCCCCACAACCTTGCCAACATCTGTTATTTTTTAATTTTTTAATAATACACTGGTGGGAGATGGTATTTCATTGTGGTTTTGATTTGCATTTCTCTAATGATCAGCAATGTTGAGTTTTTTCATGATTGTTGGCTGCGTGTATGTCTTCTTTTGAAATGTATCTTTTCATGTCCTTTGCCCACTTTGTAATGGGTTTTGTTTTTTCTTGTACATTTCTTTAAGTTTCTTATAGATCTTGGATATTAGACCTTTGTCGGATGCATAGTTTGCAAATAACTCCTCCCATCCTCTAGATTGTTTGTTCATTCTGTTGATAGTTTCTTTTGCTGTGCAGAAGCTCTTTAGTTTAATTAGATCCTAATTTGTCAATTTTTGCTCTTGTTGCAATTGCTTTTGGTATCTTCTTCATGAAATTTTTGCCCATTTCTATGTCCAGAATGGTACTGCCTAGGTTGTCTTCCAGGGTTTTTATAGTTTGGGGTTTTACATTTAAGTCTTTAATCCATCTTAAGTTAATTTTTTTCTGTGGTATAAGGAAGGGGTCCAGTTTTAATCTTCTGCATATGGCTAGCCAGTTATCCCAGGACCATTTATTGAATAGGTAGTCCTTTCCCCATTGCTTGTTTTTGTCAGCTTTTTCAGAGATCAGATAGTTGTAGGTGCATAGCCTTATTTCTGAGTTATCTATTCTGTTCCGTTGGTCTACATGTATGTTTTTGTACTAGTACCATGCTGTTTTGCTTACTGCATTCCTGTTTGAAGTCAGTTTGAAGTTAGTGTGATGCCCCCAGGTTTCTTCTATTTGCTTAGGACTGCCTTGACTATTCAGGCTCTTTTTTGGTTCCATATGAATTTAAAAAAAATTTTTTTAGTTCTGTGATGAATGTCATTGGTAGTTTAATAAGAATAGTATTGAATTTATAAATTGCTTTGGGCAGCATGGCCATTTTAATGATACTGTTTCTTCCTATACATGAGTATGGAATATTTTTCCATTTGTTTGTGTCATCTCTGACTTCTTTGAGGAGTGTTTTGTAATTCTCCTTATAGAGATCTTTCAACTAACTCCCTGGTTAACTGTATTCCTAGGTATTTTATTTGTGTGTGTATGGCACTTGTAAATGGGATTGCATTCCTGATTTGGCTCTCAGCATGGCTACTGGTGGTGTGAAGATATACTAGTGATTTTTGTACATTGATTTTTGTATCCTGAGACTTTACTGAAGTTGTTTATCAGCTTAATAAGCTTCTGGGCTGAGACTATGGGGTTTTCTAGGTATAGGAGCATGTCGTCTGCAAATAGGGATAGTTTGACGTTCTCTTTTTCTATTTGCATGTGCTTTATTCCTTTTTCTTGCATGATTGCTCTGGCCAGGACTTCCAATACTATGTTGAAGAGGAGTGGTGAAAGAGGATGTCCTTGTCTTGTGCAGTTTTCAGTGGTAATATTTCCAGCTTTTGCCCATTCAGTATGATGTTGTCTGTGGGTTTGCCATCGATGGGTCTTACTATTTTAAGGTATGCTCTTCAATATCTAGATTATTGGGAGTTTGTAACATGAAGGGCGTTGAATTTTATCAAAAGCCTTTTCTGCATCTATTGGCTTTTGTCTTTAGTTCTGTCTATATGATAAATCACATTTATTGATTTGCATATGTTCAACCAACCTTGCATCCCAGGGATAAAGCCTACTTGATTGTGGTGGATAAGCTGCTGGATTTGTTTTGCCAGTATTTTGTTGAGGATTTTTGCATCAGTGTTCAAGGATATTGGCCTGGAGTTGGGTTTTTTTTTTTTTAATCTTTATTTATTTTTTATTTTTTATTTTTTTTGTTGTGTCTCTGCCAGGTTTTGGTATCAGGATGATGCTGGCCTTACAGAATTAGTTAGGGAGGAGTCCATCCCCCTCAATTTTTTGGAATAGTTTCCTCAGGAATGGTACCAGCTCTTCTTTGTACGTCTGGTAGAATTCAGCTGTGATCTACATGCATGTGCCCAATAATTTATTAATTTCTTCTAGATTTTCTAGTTTATGTGTATAGAGGTGTTCATAATATCTTTTGATGATTGTGCTTGTGTAGTCAATAGTAACATCCCCTTGTCGTTTCTGATTGTGTTTATTTGGATCTTCTCCGTTATCTTCTTTATTAGTCTGCATAGCAGTCTAGCTAGCTCCTGGATTTGTTGATCTTTTAAAATTTTTTTGTGTCTTACTCTCCTTCAGTTCAGCTCTGATTTTGGTTATTTCTTGTCTTCTGCTAGCTTTGAAGTTGGTTTTTTCTTGGTTCTTTAGTTCTTTTAATTATGCTATTAGGTTGTTAAATTGAGATCTTTCTAACTTTTTGATTTGCACTTTTTAATGGGGTTGTTTCTTGCTTGTTAAATTGCTTAAATTTCTTATAGATTCTTGATATTAGACCTTTGTTGGGTGCATCGTTTGCAAAAATTTTCTCCCATTCTGTAGGTTGTTGGTTTACTCCGTTGATAGTTTATTTTGCTGTCTAGACGCTCTCTAGTTCAATTAGGTCCCACTTGTCAATTTTTGGTTTTGTCGTAATTGCTTTTAAGGACTTAGCCATAAATTTCTTGCCAAGGCTGATGTCAAGAAGGGTATTTCCTAGGTTTTCTGTGAGGACTTTTATTGTTTGAGGTCTTACATTTAAGTCTTTAATCCATCTTGAGGTAATTTTTGTATATGATCATAGTTGTCCAGTTTTATCTGCATATAGATAGCCAGTTATCCTAGCCCCTCTTATTGAATGGGGAGTCCTTCCCCCATTGCTTATTTTTGTTGAATTTGTCAAAAATCAGATGGTTCTAGGTGTGCAGCTTTACTTCTGGGTTCTTTATTCTGTTCCACTAAAAAACCATCTATTTTACTGCAAACATGGCAACTTAGTTTGGCACTGCTCTGGGGCCTCTCTACCAAGGTGTTACACTAAGGAGAAAGGCTAGTGTTCTTTCACATCCTGCTACAGGCTGCCACACTGAATTACTGGGATAAGGACTTGGTAGTTCCTGAAGCTTCAGGTGGCTCAGCACAAAGGCTGCCATCACTGGCAGGACAGCACGGAGTTCCCAGGAGGGGAGTCCATTCCTGGGACCTGCATGGCAGTGGCCTTAGGGTCTGCTGGGCTCAGCATGGTGAAAGAGGACAGCACCCCAATATGTTATGCCAGGAAGCATGGACAGAATAGCAGCATGGGCTTGGGGGTTGGTCTGGATACCTTGGGAAGAGAGCACACACAGGACACCACTGGGGAGCCTAAGAATTATTTCAACTTTGAGCACTTTGCAGAGGGTTGACGATCAACCTTATCATGTGGTGGATTATGTCAGTAAACTGTGGACTGAGATACTCATGGACCTCATGCATCTTTATTAATGAGAATTGGGGACATTTGGATACACATTAACTAATAACATATATTGTTCCTTGACCCCAAATTCAAAAAACATGTTTTTTAATTGATCTGAAACAAAAGAAGATAAAAGAAGACAAGGAGAATATTTTGCATGAACTAATTTGAGCACCTCTTTCATTAAAATGTTGTAACAATTAACAGAGGTATACTACTAGACTTTTTATGTTTGTTATCATTCCCAGATCACATTCACATTTAAGAAGTTATTACGTATTTTCTGATGTATTTTATCTAACAAAAGACATTTCTTGCTTTTGGAACCAAATGAAGAGAGGTTTTTCCTCTCCAACTAAGTGACATTTTTTACTGAATACATAGAGATAAACTGTCCACAGTTGGTAGTTGAACAGGTTACCAGAAGCGTAGAAAATACAGTTCTTCAAATTGAGAAAGACAGATTTGAAAGAAAGCTTACAATTGTTTTAATGAGTCTAAGTAATTCATCCGCCTTGGGAAGGGACACAGACTCAGCCAAATTAAGTAACCTTTTGCATGTTCACAAGTCAACTAACGGCAAATCAGAGAAATTAACTTGCTTCTAATACTCTCCGTCTTGCTTCCCACGAACTATAAATGCTTCATGAAAATACTTTTAAATGCCTCCTAAAACATGTTCCCAAGCTCAACCTTTGCACCATACCTTGGAGTATGCTCTTTACTATAACGTCCGTGTGATCAGCCAGGAGATCTGCCTTGGTAATTGCGGCCAGAGACAGGTAGTTAGACATATTCCTGCACAGTTCTTTGTTGCCTCTGTGGAGGAATTTCACTGCAATGGGGATGGCTAATGCCATCACGGGGGGTCTGTTGTAATTCTGAGGAAATATAAGAAAGCCACAAATAATAAATGACTCATTATTCATTTATTCATTCAAAAAATATTTATTGGATTAAGCGCCCAGAGCACAGCTGTGAAAACACAGGCCATGCCCTGTTTATATTGTATTTGGGAACTCTGGGAACTTTTGATTTTGTTTAAGAGACCTAAAGGCAAACAGTCAGTTAACAGCAGAAACTGATGACAGCCGAAATGGGCAAAAGGCAGGGTACTAAAACAGCAGAAAAGGAGCACTCAATCCAGTCTTGGGGAATGTCAAGAAAGACTTCCTGGAGGAGGTAATGTCTTAGTTGGGACCTCATGGATGAACAGGAGATGGCTGAGTGCTGGCAAGGCAGGGAGTAGGCAGAAAGAAGGAAGAGCAGGTGTGCAGAGACCGAGGTGAGGGAGTTATCACTGGGGAGTTATCAGTAGCTCAGGATGGCTGGAGTGTGGTATGTGTGAGGAAACTGGAGTGGGAGGTGAGGGAAGACACGAGACAGGTAAACAGAACATGATTATGAAAGGTCTGGCGTACGGCATACCAGGCTAAGGAGTCTGGAATTGATCTTTACAGTAATCAGGGGTCACTGATGAAAGGAATCACTTGTGATATTTACACTTGAGATAAAAACCTAAGGAATGTTGAACAAGTCACTTTTTGACTATATCTTCAAAACTAAAGTTTCAGCTAATTAGATTCAGAGGAAAAAAATAAATGAATGTAAGATTAAAATCTAAAGATATTCTGGATCCTAAAATAATTCTCTTCTTGGTATGACTGAATATAAATGTACTTACATACAAAATAGTCTTATTAGCATTTAGTTACCTAATTAGGGAATAATATTTAGAAAATATAAATTGTTTTCTTTTTTTCCCCACCACATAACATTTTGGTCAACAAATTGTTTTCTTAAAAATGAATGGTACATATTCACTACCCCGGGATGTCAACCCCACCTCTCAGACTAACTGTAGGAAAAAAAAAACTGTGCAGTGCACAGTGTGTTTGGGAGTGGATTTCATATTATATTATAAATAAAAAGTGTTTTTTTCTCAAACTGTTCATGTGAAAAGTGCTTATCTTTCTACTCATGGATTATGCCCTCTAGCACCTCCTACAATTCTGGGCTTATGGTGAGTACTCAATATATTCAAATTGAGTGACTAATAAAGAAAATGTAAATCTATTGTGATAGTTGCCACTGGGAAAATAACGTGGTGGGAAGGGCTTCTGATGGAAAAAGAAGACTGTGTATTCTAATTTCAGCTCTGCCACCATCTTTCAGGGTGATCATGAAGGTGTCATCCACCTCTCTAGGTCTTACTTGTAAGAGTGATTATCATAATCTCTTGCAAACAAATGGTCTCTGATAAAAGGATCCTAAAGCAGACATGACATCAACTGTCTGACATAGGAAGACCTTCTAGGCTACTGAGGGATCACTAACCTATTAAAGAGGGTCAAGTAATGATTACCACCCAAACAGAGATCTACATTTAGGTAATTAATATCTAGGTTTGCCTGCATCAGACTGAGAAGACTGAGAATAAATCTATGATGGCAGTCAAGAGTATTAACACTACTACTAGAAATTACTAACTGTCCACCAGTAATTATTCACCCTCTTTTATTTTAGTAATACATTCCTGAACTTCAGCTGGCAAAGGACCACATGATGAAAAGCTGCATTTCTCAGCCTCCTTTGCAGCTGGATGTGACCATGTTCAAAGTTCTGACCAGTGGGATAGAAATGGCAGTAATGTGTTCAACTTCTAGGTTACTATTACCATGAAGTGACTTAGCTTCTTATTTTTTTTCTTTAATGCTGGTTGGAATGAGAATATGGTAGCCATATGTTGAAAAATATAAAGAAAGTAGAAGGATCCTGGAATTGTGATACCATAATGCCAGCAAATTAGCCCTGGACTCCTACTCTTGCATTATTTGATGAGAGACAAAGTTCTGTGTTGCTCAACCCACTGTTATATTTAGATCTTTGTTATTGCAGCTGAGCTTGTATCCTGATTAATACAATGCAAAGCCGGACCACTTTCATTATTTAACTTTCCCCTGTGGCGGAAGAGAAAATTATATTCTTAGAATGAAATGTAGAATTCCACCTTTATATATTAAATCCTACAATAAGGACAAAAGAAAGGACATGAGATAAAAATTGTCATTGATACATACAATTTCTGAGCAATAGAAATGGGGCAATTGGGTAAAATCGATATTTACATGAGAGAAAAATATATCTTTACCCCTGTATCTGCCATAACAAAAATTAATTCCAGAGAGATTGCAGATCTAAAAGTGAAAAATAAAACAAGACAGAGAAGACAACACAGGAGAACATCTCCATGGCCTGAGAGTAGGCAAAGATCTGACTGGGCCATTACTGATAGTTTGGAGACCTCTCGGAGAGGCTAGTTGCTCCCTTCCCCAGGAGTTGGTCCTCAGCTTCAGAAGTCAGGGCATTTGCTTGGTTGGAACACACAAAATTGTTTGGATCCACTAAGGCTAACACACCAAAGAATTTCCAAAAGGCTGGTACATAAGCAGGCATGCCAGTGTACTCATCCCCAGTGAGAGGCTTTTATAGGTCAGACCTAGGGTAGGTATCCCTTTCACATTTTCAGGATACCCAGGAGCTAGATTAGAAACTAGAATGTTCACTCACAGGCACAAAATCAGATCACAGCAGAGAGAGAGCCTGAGGGATATTTCATCTAGGCCATGTGAAACCTGATTAAAAGAACACTCCTGCCCTATAACTGAATCCCTTTCTCTGGTCACTGGAAGTTTCCATTCTTCAGATTCAGTATTTTTCCTAGTGGTGCTGGATAAACATGCCAAAATAATGACATGATATTGAGCGTCCTCTTTTTGTTAACATACTGATCTAACGTGGCGTTTAGAAAAGCTAATTGATTTGGTCATTTTTCTCAATTATAATCATATTCTGTCCCTGCTCCCTTGACTTACATTTAAAAAATTGCTTATTAGAACATTGGGTATTCCCCAAACATCTCAGTCTCACCTATGCAATTTCTTGGGTTGGTCCTCTAGGCAGCCAATCTCTTCCTTGCATGTAGGCTTTTGCTAGTTCAACTTTTAGATGACACATCCTGTCCCTATCATCCTTGTCCAAGCTTTGAGGGTGAAACACAGTGGCACAATTATTCTCAGAACTTTCCACCCAAGAACTCCATACCTAAATTTACTTTATATACTCTGGGTCTTTCATCAATAACAACTTACAGGTAGAGAGATACACAGCTTCCCTCAGAGAAATATGTCTTCAAACACATGTAGTTATAACTTGCCGAGACACCTTTTTTTTTTTTGAGTGCATTAACTGGGAAGTGTTCCTTACTTTCTTTGAACATAGCCACAGTCAAAGATCAGTGGAAATCAGTATTCCCAGTAACTGATGTTCATAAACCTTGGGGTAAGCTAGCGCTTACCAGTAATAATGAAAAACAGACTATCTTAAGCAATTTGATCATATTCTTTTTTAAAATTCTAGATGTTCTAGAGAAATTTAGTGGCCAGCCATTCAAGTCTCTGAAGTGTGGTTCCAAGTAAAGTGTATAAAATCTCCCCCAAAATATATGTCTTTTTTTGTTTTTAATTAACACTTTTTTTTCCTACCACGGCATCCGGAAATCTTTCAAATGACAAAAAGTGAAACAAGCAAACAGCAAATAGTTCATACAAACACGAAGAAACTGCTAGAAAATCTCCAGACAGTGTCTAGACAGTTCCTGGTATATCAAAAAGCGATGGGCAAAGGGCTGGGAGGCCAAGATGAGGCTGGACAAACAAGGGTCCCCTGGACCTAAAAGGTACCAAAAAACATCCAGTGGCTGAGCTTCAATTTCAAAGGCAGCAAAAGGAGTTGGTAATGCAGTAGATCTCAAGCCTATGAAATTACTTCATCTCTATAATTATTTGGGTCACAGAAATGCTAACGGCATGCATGCACTGAAAGCCCTATGATTACAGTTTTACAAATAAATGACTTTAGCAGCAGCTGATAATGCCAGAGCCTGTGACAGACCTTGCTTCTCAGTGCAGATGTGAGCATGTTGGTATGAATATCATCTTACAGTTTGGTGCTGAGGGAACAGATTCAATGAAGTGCAGCATAGAAACAGACTTTCTCGTGGGGACAATTATATCTAGCTGTAGAGGTTAAACAAGAGGGCTTTGTGCTATGGATGCCAAGAATTATATTTCTAAACTCAATTAGCACCAATTTGAGCTTTTGGTTGAAATTGCCCTTTTGAAAATGCACTTTGGGAATGTTTCCCAGTGTTTTTTAAAATGGAAAAGAATAAAGCTAAGTAGAAAAGGTATCTATTTGAGGTGATAGGAACTAACAAACTCTTTGGCTCTCAGGCCTTGAATCCAAGTAAGAACCATAAAAATGATTAAGCTCAAGAAACATTAAACCTCACTTATTAAAATAGGGTTCTTCGATTATTCATTCAGCATTATCAACCAAAGTTAAACCAATTTTGGATTTACACATAAAATGGTTCATTCTTCCCAGCATAGCTATATGTAAAATCTAATTGGCACACAAGCCTAAGTTTGGAGTGTAAAGAACCTGGGAGTGTACATCCCAATCTCCTCCCATTTCATGCCACTCTCTGAGCATTATGTTCTGAAGCCTACTCTGGAGAGAAGTGTAGCTGCTGTGGAAGCCAGGAGGTAGCCACGTCTCCTGAGCCCATTCACTCAACCATTCAGCAAATATTATTTGAGCACCTACTATATGCTAAGCACTATTCTATGTGCTGGAATTACTTCAGTGAATAAAAGAGCTTATAACTTGGGGAGAGGAGAGACAGGATATTTAAAACGTGGCTATAACACATAATTAAATCAATAGCTTGTTAGAAAGCATTGAGGGTTATTTTAGTCTCCTGCAGATAATGATAATGATGATGATACCAACCAGAGTTAATATTCATGCAGCACTTCCTATGTTCTAAATATCTTGTCTATCATTTAATGTCTATTCACTTAATTTTCACAGCAAACTCATGAGGCAGCTCTTCTTAATATCTGTACTTTACATATCAGGCAATTAAGGCCCAGAAAGATTAATTTTCCCAAGACCACACTACAGGTACACGGTGGAGCTGGGATTGCCTACTGAATAAACTGCTCGATTGGCATAACCAGTCCCATCTCTAAGAGTTGTGAAGGAAATGCTTTCCACTGTCTGACACACTTCACATGCAATACCAGCAAGGGCAGAGATTAAATCTTTATATTGCATTGACTGGGGAAGAAGAACTGAGAGGAATGTGTAGCATCAAGGAGAAGGAACAGTGGGTCCTTCTATAAAGCGGGAAAAATAGACACTTTCTGATTTCCTAGCAGCAGATCTAGGGATTATTTCTATTCCGCCTCTTACCCTGCAGGCATCCTGCTTTGGTTATTTCCCTCTTTATGGAGTCATCAACAGTGGTAGCAGAGATGAGGGAACATGAAATATGGAACTGATTAAATACATGACAATGTCTCTGCTAAGTGATTTGATTGGGGAAGAGGCTGTGACAGCAACAGAGTGAGGATAAAGCCAAGCATTGGCTGCCAGGCTTTGAGATGGCTGATCTGCCAATTCTCTAGAATTTCATTCTAGAACAGCTGCCATGTCAACAATTATAATGTCCTTAAGGTGCATTTTAATTTTAATCAAGTTTGCCAAGTTTGTTTTTTTTCCCTAGAATGTAATACACATTGTATGGGTATATTCTTTTTCAGGATTTTTCTAGGAGCAAATAAAGGGGGTGGGCTTTGGGCAACTCCATATAGATATCTGGTCAGAGGGTTAGAGGAAGCTGTTAACTCTAAGTAAGCTGTACTTTGAATTAGGTACTTCCATATAGTGGCTAGAGCACAGATAGAGATTGCTTTTGAAATACGAGATCCTCTTCCTGTGCACCTACCACCACCAATTAGAAGTACTCAACTCCCATAGTTTGATGTCCTGAATGGAACCTGCTGAATTCTCATTTTCATTGTCCTGCAAGACTGGATGAATTTGCTAGCTACGAACCACTACTTCTATTGGGCACTTACTATGTAGCAATTGTACCATGTAAACACTGTATATGCAATATCATTTTTAACCTTCATAACAGTTCTGAACAGGAGGTATTGTTATCCCAATTTTAGAGATGACAGAACAGAGATTTAGAGAAAGAAAATATCCTGCCAATCTTTCATCTTAATAAGACTAAGATCCAAATGACATGGAAGCCTTCAAGCTCTAAAGCGCTTTGCTATTGTACTATCAGAGTCTCCTCAGGGAGTCAAAATTTCAGACTGGGAGATGACATGGAAGGTGATCTGGTTCAATTCTCTGTTTTATACATAAGTTGAGAGACTTGTTTAAGGACACAGGATGTATAGAAACATATGGCCCAAGGCCAGAAACAAACTGACAAGTGCATGCCTCATATATGTACTGATTTTGTATTGAGGAAAGAGTCGAAGGTGAGTTCTGGAATTTTAATGGTTATTTTAAGGTAAATGTGGCAAGTTCATAAATTTAGGGACCAAAAAAAGAGGTATAATTACCAACTAAAAAAGGAAAAGGAATGGTCACCTGAAGTAGGTTTACATATAGGCTGACAAGAGGAAATCTGGGGGACAAAGATACAGAAATGTGTGTGTGTGTGTGTGTGTGTGTGTGTGTGTATACACATTTAGCTTAAAATGACAGTAAAGTGGCCAGAAAAAAGAAACCAAATGAAATAGCCAAGGGTTAGAGAAGAAAAAAATGACTGGACCTCTGCTTGATCAGAAAGTAAGACCTTGGGTTGCTTATCTGGGGAGATGGAATGGGTGGAAAAGAAATCACTCATTTTTTGTTTGTTTGTTTTCCTTCCATTTTGTGTAAAGCTAAAAATGCTGAGTGCCTAACTTTTGAAAGTTGGTCTATTGTTTCATTTTACTGAAAAAAAAAATAGAATAAAATTAGTCATTTGGATTTCTACATATTTCCCACAGGAACCCAAATTACAAGTAATACAAAATCATCCTTTCAATGTTTACTGGAAGCCAAAAACTTCCCTTTAAAATTTGATGAAAGCTAAATATAAATGCTATGACCACAGCTTTGCCTTTGGTTCCTGGGGCTGACTTTCTGGGACTCCCAGGGGTAACCAAGATAAGATGCTGAATTTTGCTGAAAGCAACTTTGCCTTTAGGCCTTCCTGCTTTCCATTTTACTGGTTTTTGCCTCCTTCTGAGGGCCTACAATGGACACCTCATGCCTACACCGGCCCTATATGTTGGACTTACACACTTCTCTGCCTGACTTGTCCCTCTTAACCAAGGAGCCTACTAGCCTTCAGGCCTTTTCTCTGTCACTTCCCAAAATATCAGCCCTTGACCTCCAAACCCTGCTCTCAACAATCTTACAAACTCATTTACATTAAGTCTTGATCATCAGTGATCAGCATTTCAATTTCTCAAAAGCATTTAATTCCCTACATCATACCCCATTCCTTTTAAGTAGGAGACATAATACTTTACTCAGAACAAAACATCCCATCTAACATAAATGTTAGAATTCTGGACATTTTGGAAAGGTAGCGTGCTTATAATTCTCTGATCTGGGTCTTATTTCACAAATCTGTACTTTTGCACAAGCTGTTTTTCTGCATAGAATGTCTTCTGGTTCTACTTTGCCTATGTAGTGAAATTCGTGCTCACTGCTCATAACCCCTCCAAACATGAACTTCACCCAGAAAACTTGCTCTGATTACTCTAGAACTGTGTCAACACAGGTGCCACTGACCACGGGATGCTCCTGAGCATCTGAAGTGTGACTAGTTCATTTAGTGATGCACTAAAATGCACATCAGATAGGTAAGAATTGTTTAAAAAAAGGATGAATCACAAGGTCAGGAGTTCAAGACCAGCCTGGCCAATATGTTGAAACCCTGTCTCTACTAAAAATATAAAAATTAGCTGGGTGTTGTGGTGGGCACCTGTAGTCCCAGCTACTTAGGAGGCTGAGGCAGGAGAATAGCATGAACCCAGGAGGTGGAGGTTGCAGTGAGCCAAGCTTGCACAACTGCACTCCAGCCTGGGTGATAGAGTGAGACTCCATCTCAAAAAAATAAATAAATTGTTATATTGATTGTATGTTGAAATGATACTATTTTGAATATAATGGGTTGAGGAAATATATTATTAAAATCAATTTCACCTTTCTTTTTACTTAAGTGGCTCCTAGAATGTTTTCCTTTTTAATTTTTTAAATTGAGAGCAAATATACATACATAATTTACCATCTTTACAATTTTTAAGCGTATAATTCAGTGGTAATAAATATGTTTATATTCTTTTTCTCCCTCTTCACCACTGTTTCCCTACTCACCCCAGACCAAGAACATTTAAAATTACATATTTGGCTCCTGTTTGTGGCTTGCATTAGATTTCTATTGGATAGCACTGTCCTAAAGTCTAGGCCAATGATTTTGAACCTGCAGGGGGAGTGGTATAGGATGCTTAAATTGTTTGAATGTTTGTTAAGGTGCACATTGGGGTAAAATAATCTATGTTTCTGATAAATATCAATAATATACCAAGATAACCAATGAAGAGCAAATGCATTGGATCTTTGTTGTTCCATCAAGCACTATTCATCTTTTGTTAATTTTGCTGCAATCCCCATTTTCTCCCCACCCATCCTTAACCCTGGGGATGAAGGAGACACAGTGTGGAGGTGCATGAAGAGTCTTTTTTTTAGTTGACCGATTCTTAAACTGATCAGACAAGGTAAAATAGGATCCAGTTAATCATAAACAAGTGTGGGGAAAAAAGGAAGAAGAATAAAGGATGCTAATATCAGCTGCCACATGCACTGCTAAGCATTTTAACAGAACCAGATTTTCCTGACCTGTGCTCAGTGGAACACAGGTTCTGAGGATGTTCAAAAGTGTTGTGTTGGGAGTAGGGAGGAGAAAGGAGGTTCCATGGTGAAATCAGATTGGCAAATGCTGGCCTAAACAAAGTTAACCAGCTTTCTTTATTATAGGACTTTACAGAACCTTTAATATGCCATTGTGATCACTCAAAGAGGAAAAACTGAATTGTTTCCCAACTTATTTGATCATAAAATTCTTATTTTGAGAAACAGCTATCAACATCACTGTTGGTAAATTTGTCAGGGACAGTGTCATTTAACCTGCGCTTTACAGGGAGAACCCCGTGGCTTAAGAATTTAAGAGACCTGCCCAACATTGCAGTGTTACACAACTCATTAGTGGCTGAGCCAAAACTCCAAATTCACATTTACACCAGAGGAAAGAATTAACTGTGGTCAGAACAGGCAAATATCATCATGAAAAATTCTCAATACATATAGAAATATGTTTGAAATGACTTAGTTACTTTCTCTGCTGTGTCCCTGGCTCACTGCCCCTCAGTTCATTTTTGCTTCCACTGCGTTCTCCCTGGATGAAAGAGATCCCCTCTTCTGAATTTTCTAGTACTCCTCCTGTGGGTCTTGGCACATATTGCTTTACTGTTAACTTTTTATATGTATGTTCTCCAGATTAGAGGCTTCCAGTGGTATTACTTGAATTCCCTACCGTGTGTCTTGCATGTAGCAGGAGCTCTATAGAACTTTCTCAGTTTATTAATTACCAGCCTTCCCAGCTTAGTTATTGATGGCTTGTGGTGTCTTTTTACAGTATCTAAATGCTATAGAAGCATTGGCTCTTGGTTCAGAGGCATCACAGGTTCACCTAGGCTGCCAGCTCAGTATCAAATAGCCTGATGTTGAACACTGACATACCTGTAAAATGCAACTCATGATATCAGATGCGATTTTTGCATGAGGAGTATCTTCATCTTTCCCAAAGGGTCTCAGGTTATGTTCCAAGCAGGAGTCCCAGAGCCCCACAAGGGCCTTTGCATGCTTTTCAATGGATTCAGTCTCTCTGATGGCTGTTGTGATTCTCGTGATACAGATTTCAACTACCGCCTGGTCGTTGTTATTGGTTTGGTAATCCTGTTTGGAAAGAAAATCTTCATGTTAAATAATACTCTAGAAAGTTATCCTTCAAAGGACAAAATACTAACTCAGTCATTTAGGAAATGGGTGCACCAGGCTTTGTGCTAAGGGGTGAGAGTGTAAAGCCTAATACAATAAAGGCTTTCTTCCTTGGAGATCCTAATCTTGTGGAAGAGGCAGATATGCAAACATGCTAAAATGAAGCAGGTTCTACTATCACCTAGACAGGGATCCCTGAGAGTCCACAGGAGCTTAACTATTCACTTGCAAGTAGGTTTAATCTTTAGACTATTTCAGTTTCTAAGTCGATTACAGGGCAGGGGTTATTTTTTTACTCTGACATTTCAGCAACTTTTGTAAGTATTTCAAATGACCCTTCAATGTCCCCTTATTAGTTTTCTCCCTCTCTCTGAACATAATGTAACACATCATTTCATCTCTCCCTTTTCAACTCAAAAAACTACAAAACCCGTTTTAGCTTTCCCCAATCAGGTTTTCCTCCATTCCCCTGTTTTAATTCTCCTTCAAATACCTGACCATCTTTACTGACAAATAATGGGACCTCCAAAACAGCTAAAAGTGAAAAATAGGCTCATTGCATTAATTTGGAAAATTGGTCTGACTGTGAGCTTCACATGGTGGACTCACAAAACTGAAAACATAATAGAGCAGCAAAGTATTTAGAGCCTGACATCATCATGTGAGATTAGAGATGGGAAGTGATGGGGTTTTTTTGGCACTACTGCAAACTCCAGCTCTAACAATGCTTGTTGTTGTTGTTGCTATAACTAATGGGGCAGTAAACATCTTGTGCGGGAAGCTCTCTCTATGTTGCAAATTATTTATATCCTAGAGCCTCCAGAAGTAAAAATTTCCAAGACAAAGGACAGAAACATTTTAAAGACTGAAAATAATTACTGCTGAACTATGTTTCAGAAAGGTTTTACGAACTTGAAATCCCTCCAGCTGCGTAATAGCATGATCTCCTCATTGCACACTTGCAAGAACAGAGTATTTATAATATTTCTAATTTTATTAGTGAAAAACAATATCATATTGATGTTTTGCTTAGGAATTTTCTTGCCCAAAAGTGAGGTTGAATGGTTCTGTGTTTATTGGCTGTTTGTATTTCCTCCTTTAGGAACTACCCACTGTATCTTATGTATATTTTTCTTTAGGTGACCTCTTTAGGTGGTCCTTCTTTGGTACAATATATTTTTCTGTTAAGGATATTAAGTCAACATTTGACATTTGGCTATAAATATGTCTCTATGTTTCATTATTTTTAAGATTTTTTTTGTTTTGTTTTGCTGCTATTCAAGTAAGATTTTTAAGTAACTAAATTTGTCAATTTTGGTGGGCCTCATTGTTTTTCCTTTCCTAAATTGGAAACTTAAGTTGTTTACATTATTTTTTAAAGGTAATACATGAACATGGTACAAAAATTCAAAAGATGCAAAGAAAGGTTTACAGTGAAAAGTTAATCTCCCTCCCAGCCCTGTCCCTCATCCATCCCAATCCCCTTCCTCAGTGGGAGCCAGGCTCAGCAATTCCCTATGTATTTTACAGAGGCATTCTAAGCACATTCAGATATAATTCATGCAGTCTCCTTTCCTTCTGTGTGATTACTGTAACAGATTTTTGTTTAATTTCAAGTTTTCCTTATTCAAAGTTTAACAAAACATCATCTCTATTTTTTTCCATATTAAAAAGAATATCACAAAACACTCAACATTTATTACTTTAGAAATTCATCTTTAACCATTTGCTTAGCTCTTAAATCTATCTGGTATTTATGGAAATAAGTAAAGATGTACATTTTCTTCTAAATAGCTAACCTAATCTTCCTACTACCATTTAGAGAATAATTCATTTCCTAATAATTGTTTTAAATATATCAGAATCTATTTCAGGACTGTCTTTTCTATCTGTGCCATCTCTCAATTCTTTTACAATACTAATTTTGCAACTTTCCCAATGTAAGCTTCAGATTTTTTTTTTTATTATTATACTTTAAGTTCTGGGTACACGTGCAGATTGTGCAGGTTTGTTACACAGGTATATGCATGCCATGGTGGTTTGCTGCACCCATCCCCTGTCATCTACTTTAGGTGTTTCTCCTAACATTAGCCCTCCCCACTCCCCAACCCCTTTTATTTTAAGTTCAGGGGTATATGTGCAAGTTTGTAATTCAGGTAAACTCATGTCATGGAAGTTTGTTGTACAGATAATTTTGTCACCCAAGTATTATGCCTAGTACCCATTAGTTATTTTTTTCTGATCCTCTCCTTCCTCTCACCATCTAACCTCTGATAGGCCCCAGTGTGTGCTGTTCCCCTCTATGTGTCCATGTGTTCTTATCATTTAGCTCCTACTAATAAGTGACAACATGCAGTATTTGTTTTTCTGTTCCTGTGTTAATTTGCTAAGGATAATGGCCTCCAACTCTATCCATGTTCCTATGAAGAACACGATCTCGTTCTTTTTTATGGCTGCATAATATTCCATGCTGTATATATACCACATTTTCTTTATCCAGTGTACCATTGATGGGCATTTAGGTTGACAACATGTCTTTGCTATTGAGCTTCACAAATTTTTAACTGTGTTTCCTAGTATATTTTATGTCTTTTTGTTGTTGTTAACAAAATACTTGATCTTTTTTCTCATTAGAACTTTTAATTAGCTTATTGCTGATTAAGTTAACCTATCGCTTTTTTTTTTTTTTTTTTTCTTTTTTTGGATGGAGTCTCACTCTGTCACCCAGGCTAGAGTGCAGTGGTGAGATTTCAGCTCACTGCAACCTTCGCCACCCGGGTTCAGCGACTCTCCTGCCTCAGCCTCTGGAGTAGCTGGTACTACAGGTGTGTGCCACCACACCTGGCTAATTTTTTGCATTTTTAGTAGAGACGGATTTTCACCATGTTAGCCAGGATTGTCTGGATCCCCTGACCTCATGATCCGCCCGCCTCAGCCTCCCAAAGTGCTGGGATTACAGGTGTGAGCCACAACAACTTGCTTTTTGTATTTATTTTGTAACTAGCTATATAGCTCAACTATACTTAATTTTGATAAATTTTCAATTCACTATCTTGGGTTTTCTAAGAAGATTTTTGTGTTTTACGCAGCCTTTCTGAGATCTATATGTTTTATATATTCCATGGCTTATTATGTTGGCTAGAATATTCCATATTATTTCATATAAAAGTGATTAGAACAAGAATGCTAGCTTAGTTCCTAGTTTTGGTTCTTGATTTTTGGCATAAAATTTTATGGTCAAAAACAAAAAAAATACAGTAAATGTTTTAAATCATATAGAATGCATCACTTTCTATATTTAAAATTTATATATTTGATTTCATTTCTCTAGTAAGCATTATGCTGGCTTTTGGGGTGAGGGATTTTATAATATTATAATTTACAATATTAAAGAGGTGTCAATCTATTGCTATTTTATTTAGTTTATTTTTAAATAAAGAATAAAATGTGAATTTCAGTAAATGCCTTTTTAGCATCTATAGATATGTCAAATATTTTTGTCCTTAGATCTATCAATATGATAAATTACAGAAACAAATTTCTCAATATTAGTTAACTTTGCTTTCCTGGAACATGTAGTACTGGATCTTGGGAAATGATTTTTTTAACATGCTGCTAAATTCTGTTTTTAATATTTTATTTAAAATGTTTTGCATCAATATTTGGTCTTATGTTTGTCAGGTTTCATATCAATTTTGGGAGATTTAGGCTCTCTATAATCTTACTTATTATTTGACCTTCATGTGGCTCAACAGAAGTGAATTAACATTTCTTGCAACTAATGTGTCTGCTTTTACTGGTATCTCCTGGAGGTTTTGTTTTATGAATTGTATTGCTATGTAATTTAACATAGATATTCTTAATCTTTGTAACTCTTGTGAACTGAATCCATTAAAAACACAAAGTGCATTTATTTTATTTAATGCTTTTTGGCATGAAATTTTTCTTATCTGACATAAAGATCACGATCCCTATTTCTTTTGGTTTACCTTTTCCTCATATCATTTGCCTATTTTATTCTTATTTTTAAAATTTCTTTTACAAGCCTATATTGCATCAAATGAATGGTTGTTAACCCTCTATATATAACTTTGTAGGAAACAGTTTAGTAGCATTATTCAATGATTCTTAATAGTAAAAAATATGCCTCGTATATAGGGCATACAGAAGTAAGTCCTTGATCACCATCTAAGCCCAAACCATCCTATCATAATCAGCAATTTAAGCATGGTGGAGCTACATGTAGGCTTCACAGTTCTTCATTTGAGAACAGAGGGCCCTGCCTTAGCAAATGAGTGGGCAAACTGCTTCTCACAATTTTAAGCAAAGAGGATTAGTTTTGACTCAGCATTGATTTTCTATAACAAAGGATCATTTCCTGTGCTTTATCTGCTAATTTGGCATGATGCATTAAAAAAAAAAGAAATAGCCTATATATTAGGTTTGAATATGTGATATGATTTTGTGGTAAACAAAATTATTTGCTTTAACTTGAATTATTTGCATGTGTTTTATACTCAAGTAAATCACTGTTTAATTTTGCATCTTTTTATTTTAGATTTTCTAATTCTTAATTATTGTTTTCTTTCAGACAGGTTCTCTCTGCCACCCAGGCTAGAGTGCAGTGGTGCCAGCATGGCTCACTGCAGCTCAACCTCCTGGGCTCAAGCATTCCTCCTATCCCAGCCTCCTGAATAGCTGGGATTACAGGTGCATGCCACAGTGCCCTGCTAATTTTTTAAATATTTATTTTTGTAGAAATGGAGTCTTGCTATTTTTCTTTGGCTGGTCTTGAACTTTTAGGCTCAAGTGATCCTCCCCACCTTGGCTTCCCAAAATGCTGGGATTTTAAGTGTGAGCCACCATGTCCAGCCTATTTTTATATTTTCTAAATAATTTAATTAAATATATGTATTTTGCTTGCTGGATTTTGCCTGGCAGTCCAATCTAAAAGTCTTTTTTTAAAAATACAACATGATAGATACATTTGGCCTTAAATATGTCATATTAGCTCATATTATGCTTGTGTTTTTTCTTAACTTTTGAAGTTCAAGTATTTTACTAGGAAGTGGTACATTTTGGATCAGGCATGAACAAGGCCAGAGTGCACAAATAAGCTGTGTGAGCAAGTGACCCGGACCCCTGTGTCATCAACCACTATAGAAATAACATCTTACACTCAGGTGACACTTATGGCCACATGAGGGGGTCCCTTACGACCAGCTGACAGAGGAGGAAAATGTCTCAACTTGATTTACTAATGCTTTGGCCGGGTATGTAGGTGCAATTCAAAATTTGACTTCTCTTATGTATAGACCTACTCGGGGGGGACCCTGAAAGACAAAAGCAAGTGAACATTCTCCCAATGGTCAGAGCTTCAGCCATGTACCTGATCATTAATTTTGTGTGGCAAGAGAAATGGCTTGGCTGAATGGCCAAGGGCCTGAAAAAAGAAAGACTGAGAAATTGGAAATAAGGAGCTCTGGGTAAGAAGTATGGATCAGCATGTGGAATTGGATATAAAGTATAAACATCTTTTATGTTCATGAGGACATTCACTACACAAGAGGCACTGGACCACAAAGCAGAGAGAATGACTCAGCCAAATGACATCACCCAAGCCTCTATCATCAGTCACTCCAGTGTGATCCAGTTGGCACGTAAATGGAGTAGCCATGGAGAGGGATAGAGGCTAGGCATCACCCAGCACTGTCTTGATGTGAAATCTGCCAGCAACAGAGGCCCCTGCTGACTCCTCAGAATGGCACCATCCCTCAAGGAAACAAATCAATCACTTGGTGGCTAATTATTTACATTAGACTTTTTCCGCCTGGAAGAGACATCAATCATATTGAGTAGAATTTACATGTAATCCAGGGTTGGGTTTGTTCTTTCTGCCCACAGGGCTTAAGCCTGATTCACTATTTGAGGAATCACAGAGTATTTGGTCTGCTGACATAGGATTCTACATAACATTGCATCAAACCAAAGAACCATTTTATAGCAAAGGATGTCCAGCAGTAGGCACAGGATCATGAGACTTACTGGTTCTGTCACTTACCATAACCCCTTCTGCCTCCACCCCAATACTGCAAGACTAACAAATCAATGGAACAGGCTTGCAAGGAAGCAATTCAACCTTATATTTTGTTAAGGATGAAGTACTACCCTCCAAGGGGCAGTACACATACTAAAACAGTGACCATTGCATGGTACTGTATTCCCTGCAGGTAGAACACATAAGCGCAACAGCCCAGTCACCTCAGGCTCTTTGTGTCAAGAGACCAACAGATTAAGAAAGGAGTCATCAGCCTGGCAGGAGTAATTGGCCATGATCATTAGGGGACAGTAGGCTGCCATTACACAATGGGGCATCTCTTGGTACTCCCTTGCCCAATTTTGATAGTAAATGGACAACGGAGCAGTCACAGCCTGAGAAAGGAATGGAGTCCAGGGACTCAGACCCCTTAGGAAAGAGCATCTGAGTACCTCAACTAGGAAGCAAACAGAGGTGCTAGCTGAAAATGAAGGGAATCCAGAATGGGTGGTAGAGGAGGACAGTCCATTTGTCTTCTTATGTGATAAATAATTATCATGTACTTAGTGGCTCAAGAATTTGTGTTGAGAAATTAACGTTCTGGAAGTCAGACATTAAAAATCTCACTGGACTAAAGTCAAGGCGTCAGCAGCCTTTGGAAGCTCTGAGGGGATAATTCTTTTTTAAAAAATCTGTTCTAGCTGCTAGAGGCCAGCTGCATTCCTTGGCTCATGGTCCCTTCCTCCATCTTCAAAGCACATCACTTCAGCCTCTGCTTTCATTGTTGCCTCTCCTTCTTCCATCTTTGACCTTGTTTCCCCTCATTATAAGGTCCCTTGATTATATTGGGCCCATCCAGATAATCTAGAATGATCTCCCAATCTCAAGATTATTAATTATATTGTATCTGAAAAGTTCCTTGCCCTTGTAAGAATGTATTCACAGATTCTGGGGTTTAGGATGGGGACATCTTTTGTGGGCCATTATTCAGCCTGCCACAGAGATGATACATACTGATTACAGCCTTGGAAAGAACTGGAGTGGTGGACACATAGCCATGGGCACAAAGTGTAAACATCTTCTTTATCCCATGTTAATGTCCATGAGAGCATTCATCACAAAAGAGGCAATAAAACACAAAGTAGAATGCCTCAGCCAAATGACATCAAGCTTCTGTCATCAGCCACTGCAGTGCAATCCAATAGGCACGCAAATGGAATAGCTATGGTGAGGGATAGAAGCTATGCATCACTCAACACTGCCCTAATGTGAAATCTGCCAACAGCAGAAGCTAATGCTGGGCCCCAAGAATGGCACCATCCCTCAAGGTACCAGTCAATCACAGACATGTTAGATCTTCTCACTAACTTTCTTTTAAAAAATTTCCTCAGAACAAGAGATCAATCAGCTTATCAAAGAAGCTGTTTCCATGTAGGATAAATTTATTATACAAGGCATACAATTTAGAACAGTGCTGGGGCAGACTACAGAGGACATGATGATACATTGCCCAGATCCCCCTTCCAGGACCTAGGCACTCATTCTCTCAGCCAAATCTGCCTACAGAAATTTTCTACAGTCAAAGGGAATGGCCTTGTTCAACATTTTGCAGGACAACCTGCATCCAATGACTAGTCGTCATGGAGATATGAAGATCTGGTCCTTTGTCATAAGATGACTCTGACAGGTCATCCCAGTTCCAGAGGTCACTGTAAGATTAGTTGAGGCCTTTTTTTTTCACGGCTGCATTACAGTGCAATTTTTTCCTCTGCCCAATCCTGCTTCATCCACTCCCTAACAGGTGTTGTTTTTAAGAGCACTCCCCTATAAATGTTCTGCATGGTAATAACCATTTCAGAATCTATTTTCCTGGGAACAGAGTTTACGTAGATGACACTGAGAAGCATAGCAAACAATGTCCAAATAATAGTACATTAATAAATGGCAATGAGATTTTTGTCTGAATGAAACAAGCCTCAACAAAAGTGGAAAGTACAACTCAATGAAAAATACATGATAGGCATCTGTGTCTTGGTCATGAACACTAAGACTCAGTTTCCATGCTAAGAAAGCACTGACTTATCAGAGAATTTTGAAAGGGGCCTTTTGACTGAGGCCAGTGTGTATAGGATGGTGTCAGTGACATTGTTGAACATAAGACAAATAGTCTATTATTTATAACTTAAAAAGTTAAGCAGCTATCCATAAAGATAAATTAATTCATACTGCTCATAATTGCAGCTAATATAGTAATATATCAGGTATAGATACATCAAGTATGAACTTTCATAGTACTGTGAGCATCTTAAAGCTAAGAATTTCTCATTCCACAGCACTTTAGTACAAAGCAAAGAGATTTTTCAACTTCAAAAATTTTATATATTCAAATTCTATATATGGCATGAAGAAAAAAAAATATTCTCCAAAATGAGATTTCCTCCAAAAAAAGGGGAAAACCGGAATAAACAGTTAACTACTTCCTTTAACAAATATTCATACAGACAAAAAAAATGTTTAATCTGTTTTGGTGGCATAACCGCATCATTTAAAGCTTTTTGGTCAGAGGTCAGCTTTACAGTTAGGGTTTTTCTGACTTGCATTCCAGAAAATACCCTATTCTTTTGAAATATATGTGTGTATGTATGTATGTATATGTATGCATATATGTATATATACATACATATACATACATACATACACACATATATGTACATACATATATACATACATATATATGTATGCATAACACTTATATATGTACATTGGCATCCATACTAATAATCCTTTATATTTTCATTACTCTTTCTACTTTTAAAAGCACACACACACACATATACACACACATTATGTGTATATAATGTCACATTATATCATTTATTCTATCACTTCAAGAATCTCCAAAGCCAAGATGTCACCACCACTAACAACAAGTGAGCTCAGAACTGACAATATTGCTGGGATTCCTTGCAGAAGCAAATATAAACCAATTTGAAGATAATACACTCAATCCAGGCCATTCAGTACTTACACAACTAAAATCTTATTTATGCTGAACATAAAAATCTAATATTACAAAACATCCAAGAAAATAAACCAGTATGGGCACATGTAAGCAGATTAAATACAGAACAGATGAGATATTTAAAAATTTCAGGTAATGAAATTATTGACCTCAAATTATAAAATTATATATTCAAAATCAGTCAATGTATAAAGAATAATTCTTTTTATTAAAAAAGACCAAGTCACTTTTTTAAAAACCAGAAATTTTGTTTTTAAAAAAGAAACTTCTAGAAATTAAAACCCTAGTAGATGGCTGAAACAGTGGATGGATTAAGCTAAAAAAAAAAAAGACTTAATGGATTGGAAGATAGAGCTAGAAAATAAAATAACATACCAGATGGAGATGGAAAATATAAAAAATCAAATAATGTGGAAGATAGGATAGAATATGATGGATGTGGGGGCAATGATTTTGTCTGTTCTTTTATTGTACTATAATGTTTTCGATGCCTAGAATATTGCTAGAAGAGAGTGTGTACTCAATACTTTGTTGGGTGCACAACTGAGTGAATAAATACAATTTCCAAAAGGAAAGGCTAGATGTAAAAGTCAACATTTGAGAAAAAGTTTAAGGACTTTACAAAATTGAAAAAAGACATAAAACGCTCAAACTCACAAAAGACAATAAGGATTGAGTAGAAATATACAAATAAAACCATATCTGGACACATAATAGTGAAACCATAGAACACCAAAGGCGCAGGGAAAATAAATAGAGAGAAAAGTAGATTCGGTATAAAGAAATGGCAAGAAAACTGAAAGCACATTTCATAACAGCAACAATAGAGACTACTGAGAAATAAAATGGTTGCCAATCTAGAAATGCATATTCGGGCAATTATTCAAAATTAAGGGCAAAAATAGGACTTTTTAGAAAAACAAACAGTGAGAGAGTTTATCATTAACAGACCTTCACTGAAGGGACTTTCTTTCCCCCAAAGATGGAGTCTTGCATGTTGCCCAGACTGGAGTACAGTGGCTACTCACAGACGCAATTATAGCATGCTGCAGCCTCAAACTCCTGCCTCAAATGATCCTCTTGCCTCAGCATCCTGAGTAACTGGGACTACAGGGACATGCCACTGCACTGGCTGAAGACACTTTAAAAATGTATACTTCAGAAAACAAGAACTGGGATTCAGGAAAACGAACAAAAAAGAAAGTCAATTTAAAAAAGGTGAAAAAAGAAACAGGGAAATATTAGGTACTTTAAGCAAGGGTATATATATATATACCCTTGTGTATATATATATATATATATATATATATATATACCCTTGTATATATATATATATACACACACATACACACACACATATATATATATATACACACATATTTTAAAGCCTGTCATTTAAAAGAATAGTTTCAAGGGTATTACACAAGGTAAATAAAAGTGCTGATTAATAACATGTAAGATGGGCATTAAAGTATTCCAAGGTTCTTCTAGGAAAAGGAGGAGAACAGAGTTCCTGAACAACTTTAGACATAGTTATTGTGATTAATCAAATGTAAGACGGCATCAATGAGAAGATCTAGGATTATTTCATGTTATGAAGAAAGAGAAGAGACTGCCAATTAAACTGTGAGGGGCATCATGCCCCCAAGAGAGTCCTATACAGGATATTAATTGAACATACTAGACTCTCATTTCCTTGAAATTTCTTTCATCTACTCTAAGAGAATTGTCCATTTCTCCTGCTCTCAATTGCATTATTTATTATAGTGTAATAGATCATCTTTTACCAGTATCTCAGTAACAAAAGGTATATATTTTTTAGGTTCCATATAGTGCCCTCAGTTATTATTTTGCAAGAAAATGTGGAATTGCTATCATTCCCCCAATGATGAATATTTGGTTCACTAATATAAAACTTATACACCATGGTGCTCTCTCTGCATGCCTTTCTGCATACACAATGAGTTTCTGTTTCGGTGCCACATTATAGTCTAGTAGTTTTGAAAACATTTTAAATGGATACTTAACTGAACATTGGTAGGAACAACAATGCATCTAATTCAGTTACAGTAATAACAGTATAAGAACAATATGACAAGTTCCTGCACATGTAGGCCATGACAGCTACGTATGACTACTGCCTGGCCAACAGCAATTGGAAGATTGTCATCAATTATAAAACATATATTTATTTCAGAGACATTAACATGAGAAAGTGTCTATCTTAGAATTGATGACATATTATGTTTGCTAAAACGTTAAAGGCAACTATATTAAAATAATAGAAGTAGAATACATAATCTTCAAACCACTAACCCGAGTGGCAGAAAATAAAATGATAAAAACTCAATCAATTAAAAATTTTCAGAAAAAAAGATAAAAATAAACGTGGTAAAATCAGAAAATATAACACAAATAAAATGAAGAAATACATCCAAATATATTGCTTATCACAGCAAGTATGAGTTGACTAAATTTACCAATTAAAAAGCAGATATTTTCTATTTGGATTATTTCAAAAATCTACTTATATAACATTTACAAATTATGTTTAAGTCATAATGACATAGAAAGGTAAAAGTAAAAAGATAGACAAAGAAAAAATAGATAACTACTACTTCAAAGAAAACAGGCAAAACTTATTAGGAATAAAAATGCTCAGTATGTACTAATGAAAAGAAAAGTTCTCCAAGAAAGAAATAACAATCTTTAACTTATGTATACATAATAAAAGAGCCCCTAAATTTATAAAGGCAAGTTTGACAAAATTACAAGTGACAAACCCAAAATTATAATAGAAAATGTAAACAGTATCTGTTAGTAACTGATAGTCCAAACAACTGCAAACTTATTGAGGATATACAAAATTTAAACAGTATCATTAACAAGAGTTCTTTAATCAACATATTTAATATCTAATAATATAGATATTACTTTATACAATAATTAGAGAATACACATTGCTTTCAAGCACATTTTTTTGTTATACTTTAAGTTCTGGGGTACATGTACAGATCGTCAAGCACATATTAAACATTTAAAGAGGCAGCATAGTGTGGTGGCTAAAAATAGTTTCTGAAGTCACATTCTGGGCTTAATTTTTGGTTCTGGTACTTACTAGCTATACAACCTTGGTCAAACTACATTATTAGCCTTTCTATGCCTGTTTCCTCATGTATAAAATGGGAATATTAGTATACTTACCTCAAAAATTTACTGAAAGGGATAAATATATTAACATGTGAAAAGCTCTTAGAACAGTTTCTGGCACACAATAAGTGCTACATAAGTATTAGCTATTATTATTTACACAGATTAGCCATAAACTCTGTAACAAAGCAAGTATCAACTACTTCCAAATAGCTGGTATCATGTAGTTCACATTCTCTGACTATATGTAGATAAGATTTCACTTAACAACAAAAAGATTATAAAATTCTTGGGGAAATTAAGACTAACTTCCAAATCACCTGTGAGTCAGAGGAAGTCACAATAAAACTAAGAAAGTATTTAAAATTTACAGCAAAAATATATCTCAAAACCTGTAGAATGGTGCTAAATGTTACTTAGCAAGAAATGTATGGTCTTGCATGGTTATATTGGAAAATAAGAAAGTTAAAATCATCAGTATCCTAATCATACAATTGAGGAGATTAGAAAAAGAACAGCAGAATAAAGCTAGAGAAAGCACAAAAAGTAAAGTAGTAAAGACTTAGAAAGAAATTAATGAGATTTTGAAACGATCTTATACAGATGATCAATAAACCAAAACTTTAAAAAATAGAAGACAAAGCTTTGAAAATATTGATAAAATATCAATGAAAAAATATATTTAAATACAGATGCTACAGAAAAAAATAAGAATAATTCAAACAATTTGATGCTAATAAATTTGAAAACTCAGATAAAATATAAATTGCTTAGAAAATATTCTTTACCAAAAGTGACTGAAGAAAATTCCTAATTTTCCTCCAAGAGATTGAATCAGTAGTTTAAAAATCGAAATACACAGATTTATGGTGCCAGAGAGTTTTACAGTGTTCTATGAAATCTTTGAGGCTTAGGTCATCGTGATATTACAAGACTCTTGCAGATAACAGAAAATGTGGAAACATTTCTCAACTCGTTTTATGAAACCACTGTGTATAACTTGATATCAAAGCCAGGTAAAGACAGTGGAAAAGGGACATTTAAAGACCAATCTCATATAAGCATAGTTCTAAAACTCCTTTAAAAATAGCAAACAAAATTTTAAAATGCATTAAAATAAACAATAAATTTTATTTTGCTCCAGGAATGCAATAATGTTTCTATATTTTAAAAATCTATTACTGTTATTCACTACATTAACAGATTAAAGGGGAAAATAGGATTATCTCAAGCTATAGAAAAATCAGTTGATAGAATTAAACAATTCTTAGAAAACAGGAATAAATGGGAACCTTCTTAATCTGATAAAGAGCATTAACCAAAAGCCTGGAGCAAACATTATGCTTACACTGAGAAGTCAGAAAACTCTCTTTAAATAAAAGGAGAGAAGGATAACTCAATCTATTCAATCTAGTTCTGAACAGCTAGTCAGGATATGAGACAAATAAATCAAATAACAGAATAAAGATTGGAAAGGAAGAAACAAAACCATAATTATTTTAAAGTGATGACTTATACATTAAAAAATCAAGGAATGTGCTTCTCCCATTTAAAACATATTTTTTTCTTGATCCTCTCCTCTTTCCCCATCCCATTCTTTCTAAATACCAGCCCATTTCTCTGCTCTTTATGGGAAAATGCCCAGGGCTGTCACTGCTCATTTTCTTCAGTTCTTCTCTTCCCACTGTCTTGAACTAAACTCCAATCTGGCTTTCAGTCTGGCTCATCCAGTGACAATAGCTCTTGTCAGGTCATAATGACCTTCACATGTCTGAGCCTCAGTCAGTTCTCAGTCTTGACCAATCAGTGACAAATCTTGACAAATCTCGACAAATCTCACCTGACCAATCAGTGGCATTCGACATAACTCTGTCCTTAGAACAGTTTATTCACCTGGCATTCAGGACACCATGATTTTCTGACTTTCTTCTTTTTTTACTCGATATTTCTTCTCAGGTTATTTTCCTAATCTTTCATTATCTCCTTGACTTCTGAGCACTGGGCTCAGTCTTTGGACTTTTTACTTTCTGTCTGCACTCACTCTCTTGGTGATTTCCCTCATTCTCAAGGCTGACAAGTTTCAAAATTATAATGGTTAGCCCAGACTTCTTTCCTGCTCCAGACTCATACATACAATACTTGCACATCTCCATGCAGAATTCTGACAGCTCAGACTTTACACATGTAAAGTGGAACTCGTGATTCTTCCTGCATTCCCTTTCCCTCACCCTCCCTCTCCAAATTCCTTCCTAAGGAAAGTCATCTTCATCTTACTTGTTGATAATTTTATCATGCTAGTTTTTCAGGCCAAAAATCTTCAAGTTCTCTTTCTTTCTCTGTCCCTCTCTGTCTCTCTCTCTCTCTCCATCACACACACTTTTTCAGCAAATCCTGTTGGTCCTATCTTCAAAATATATCCAGGATCATCTGAACACTTCTCACCACCACCACTGCTCCATGATTGTCAGGATCTCTGCTGCTTCTTATCTGAATTATTTCAGTAGCCACTTAACTGGCCTTTCTTATTTCACTCTCGCTTTTTCACAGAGTATTCCCAAAACAGGAATAGAAAATTCAGACAATGTTACTTCTGCCCAGAACTATCCAGTGGCTGCCCAAGGCTCCAATGATCCTGCCTCCACTTCTCTCCTAACCTCATCTCCCTTTCCCCATGTTCCCTTCACTACAGCTACACTGACCTCAGAAACTCCAGTCTACAACCTCAGGACCTTTGTACTTAATGATTCTTCTGCCTGAAATAATTTCCTCCAGTACAGCTACACTGACCTCAGAAACTTCCTTCTACAATCTTAGGACCTTTGTACTTAATGGTTCCTCTGCCTGAAATGATTTCCTCCAGGTATCCACAAGTATTGCTCTCTCATCTCCTTCAAGTTTTGCTTAAATGTCAGCTTTTGTCTCAGTATGGACTACCTTGTCCACCCTATTTAAAATTTCAAGCCTCCAATACCCTGTCACTGCCCTCTGCTTTAATTTTCTACATAGCACTTACTTATTATCTTCTAATACACTACATATCTTCCTTATTTATTTTTTTATTTTCTGTCTTACCCAATTAAATGGATGATTTCAGAGGCGTTTTTTTTTTTTGGGTTTTTGATTACTCTTATATCCTAGCATCCAGTTCACTGTCTGACATATAGTAGATGCCTAATAAATATTTGTGGAATAAACAGGAAGATGTGTATAGACAAATTATTAAGATTAGTAGGAGAGTTGAGTGAGTTTGCTGGGCATAAGATCACTGTACAAGAATCATTTATGTTATAATCAACTGAAAATAGAATTGAAAAATATAATTTTTAAAAAGAATGTTATAGTCTCAGAAAAAAATAAAACATACATTTAACAAAAGATGTACAATAATCTTAACAGTCTTAGAAAAAATATCATAAAACCTCTTTGAACAATATTTAAAAACATATAAAGGGATAGAAATGCAATGTCGATAGATATGAAGACTGTACATAATGATGTTAATTTTCTTCATATTAATCTATAGATATAATAACACCCAATTAAGATACTGATAGAATTATTCATAAAATAGGAGAAACTTAACATAAAATTGTTAAAGAACAAAAACAAAGCAATGTTAGAGAAGTTTGGGAATATTGTCCTACCAGATATCAAGACTTACTACAGAATAAGAGATTAGCTGTGTATCAGAGTGAACTATGCAACCCGCATAGGTGACAAAGGACTAATACAAGAATATACAAAATACTCCAAGTTAATAAAATAAGATTTTAAAACTACGATAGAAAAAAGAAAAAGAAACGTAAATAGGCACTTCACTGGAAGTAAAGTGGTAGGCACTTCCTTCAGAGGAAATCAAATGGTAAATAGCAAATAAACATATGAAAAAATGGTCAACCTTCGTAATAATGAGAGGAGTGTATGTTTAAACAATCACATGCTGCTTCACTTAGATTCAAAAAACTTTTTAAAATCTGATAAAAGCAAGCACTGGTGAGGATATAAAGCAACTGAAACTTTTATACACTGATGTTCAGTGTGTAAACTGGCACATCCACATTGAAAAGCAATTCGTTGGTATATCACAAAGTTGCAAGTACACAAAACCCTAAAACCAGTTGTTTCACTTTTAATTGTGTACTTTAGAAATACTCGGCAATTGCCAGTATTTAGAACTTAAGGAATAATTGGCCAAAATTGCCAATTACAAGAATGTTTACTGTAGCATTGCTTAAATAATAAATGTAAACCAAAAAAAAAAAAAAAAAAACGAGTACATTGTAACACATTCATATAAGGGAATACTCTGTCTTAGCAAAAATAAATGAGCTGAAACTACATGTACCAATATAGACAAATCTCAAAAATGCACTTTAAGCCCTATGATAACATTTATATAAAGTCTAAAAATACTAAATACTATGCTATAATTCACTTTGGAACCACGCATATGTAGCAAAAACAAAAACCAAAACCAACCATGCATAACTAAATACACAAGCAGGATATTGGTTACCTTGGGAACCGTAAGGGAGGAGAACTGGATTAAAAAGAGACATGCAGGGATTTTTGATTGTACCTAACATATTAAAGTGGGTGATTCTGTGTGCCTGGTGTGTTTCATTGTTAAAAGAAAAATAAAAAGAACTGGAAGGCAGGTGGATCAGTTGGGCATGAGGTGAACACCAACGGAAAGGTGGGAGAAGAGGATGAGTGCATAAGGAGACAATCTCACTTGGAGTAGTCTGGGAAGAAAGCCAAGTTAGTACAAGAAATGATTAACAGGTAAAAGTGGTCTAGAAAGGACTCGAAATGAAAAGACAAAACTTAAAGGTATGTTTGGGAACTTGGAGAGGATATTGAGTTGAGGAGTCACATTTTCAAAGTAAAGCATAAGGGCAAAACATCCCATAGCAGTATTTTGGAGTAACTGGTAGAAAAAGAGGACATGGACCGGAGAGCAAAATCTAGTAAGGTTCAGTTATTTTGTGAGTGGCTTTGGGGGAAGCACTGGAGGCTTGCTTGCCAAATTTTTGGATTCTACAAAGCTGAAAATGAAAAGTATATATTTGACAGAATCATGACATTAAAATGCGTAGATATTCTGGAATGAGGGCCTAAAGACAGGAATATTTTTTTGCAACGTTTAAAATGTGGCATAATATACTTCAAAAAATTTAAACTTATCTAACTACAAGTCTTGATTCAACCTGAATGCCTTAGCACATCACAGGACAAATGTGAACAATTGATTTGTTTAAAAAACACAGAATATTTGACAAGTATTAGTAGTTGTTCTAAGCAATTGGTCCAAATATTGGGCAATGACAAATTACAATAATAAATTAGGACTATTCCAAAGGAGGGTAACCAGAATGTTAAGAGTGTAGGCAGTACTTAGGAGTTTCAACAAAGCATTCTCTAACAACATAGAAACAAGATTGTCCTTTGAGGATTAAACCAATAAAGTCCACTCATATGAGTGGGATTAACCAGCTACAGGCCTAAACCAAGACATTATTTTTTCATGGGTGACTTTGCAAGTGAGTTAGATATAATCTCAGTGAGGAAGGGCTGGAATGTGATTGTAATAGAGGAGGAAGAAACCTAATCAATAACAGTATTTCTTATCCAAAGAAAGACTGAATAAACAGACTTGAGGAAAGCAACATTCTGATGCGTATGAGTTATAATTTTCATTGTAAATCAATAAATCCTTTTCTAATTTATATTTTCAAGTCTTGTATTTGGGTAGCATGACTTGGATAGCATTTCTCATGTACCAACAGAGTTGAGTTTTCCAACTGTGACAGTTGAGGGTTACAACATGAGATGGTGTAACCTTTCCCTGACACAGGCGCCTTCTTTATCATGGAAAAAACCCAAGGATACTAAGATGTTTAGCTGGGAGGAGACAAGCCAGAGGTGAAGCCTGGTGCTTATCTTCAAAAAGTTTAAAGTTTTTCTCGTAGAAACAGAGGTTAGATGGCTTTTGATTGTTGGGGGCAGAGAACAGAACAGAGACAACAGGTAGAAAGTACAAAGTAAGATTTCATCTGGCTAAGAGGAGGAACATGTTAACCATTTGAACTCCCAATAATGAAACAGCTAACATCTTTCTCGGGTTTCTTCGATCACAAGCAACAGAGAAAGTCTGAGTAAGTATAGCAAATAATAATAATAATAATAGCAATAATAAAAAGAAGTGGACCACATATTTGAAGGAGAAAGTGAAGTACCAGGCCTTAAAGGGGGCAGTGATCAAGGCAGCTACAACGATAGAGGGGCAGAAAGTAAAGAACTGTTTCTTTGGGGCACCATCCTCATGATGAATCACCCTCTGCTGATATCTTCCTTAAAATTACTTGGGAAAAAATTCTGATTTTCAAGCTTAGGCCAGGTGTCTCACCTCTTCTCTCCCCCACTCCTGACAGGGAAGAGTAGTGGGCTGTCAGGAGTAGGGAATCTTGATGGAGACACCATCAAGGCTTCATGCAATGTAAAGGGACAATTTACCAAAGGAAAATTGAGGAGCAGGTGAAAATACTAGAAACCCACCATATTCTCATCATTGCAAGTGCAGGAGAAGCCACCTATTTTTCAGCAATCTTCTATGCTGGTTGTTGGAAAAGGCGATTTAGAAGACCCCTTTCTGTTCTATGTTTCTGAAGAGAAATTGAGAGGTGGAATTGATTACTGACATCCACGGTCATTAGGAAAGGCCTAGTGAGGAATAGCTGGGGCTGGATGTGAGGGAAGGATGGGACGCAGCTTACAGGGGAGTAAGCCATAGGACGGGCATGGTGGTTCAGTGCACTAATCAGAAAAGGAAGACAAGAAGCTGCTGGCATTGGTCACCTCAAACTTGATATATTTAAATGAGAAGCTACCAGTTTTCTTCTGTTCCATGACATGGTTACAGATAGAGAAATGGAAGAAGTAAGATGTGGTAAAAGTTAGTAAATGAGGAAGACATATGAACTCCTGGCTCTCCAGACCTCCTGGTAGAGTGAGATGCTATTTGGAGAATTTAAGGAATGGATGATGAGCCTAACGACAAGGGACCTGCCAGCCTTAATAGTTAACCAGTGGAGCTATATAACAGAACTGAGTCACAGTCCTAAGATTCTGAATTTGATGTCTGTGAAACAAAGCAATTAATGAAGGAAACAAAAGCAATAACTGGCCACTAGTGACCTCTAGTGGAAATAGGATTTAGGGAACTTACATGATCTTTGATTTCTGTTGTGTTTTGTTTTCCTATTAAGAAGATGAAGATCAGTGTAATTTTTGCCAATTTATTTGCAGAGGCGTGTGAAGGAAGGGACTTCTGAAAACAGGATAAAAATCCTACCCAGAATATGAAAATGTACCAGGAACATGTTGGGCTTTGAGTCAGACTAAGTTGAATAATGTTCTGGAAAAGATGTGGATGAGTAATTGCCATCAAAGACATTACCTGAGAAAAGAAGAGTTTTTGAGCAGTGACCTCATTGGTCACTGGGGGGAGTCTGGCATATTAATGGCAGCCAGCAAGAGAAAATAGGCTTGAAGAGGAGGCTGCATGGGTTGCCAGGATACCTTTTAAACATCTCTTCTTTGTAACATGGAAGAGTGCTATTGTTTCTGAAATATGCACACATTTGCCAATTCAGTATTGTATGGCTTGAGTCCCACCATTTTCCTTTTCCCAATGGGTGTCTGTGCCAAGTGTTGGCAAACGCTGCTGAGCTGGGAGGATGTGGGCAGATGCCTGGTGACCTTAGGCCTTTGAAGTGAGACCAGTCTCATAGAGGGTCCAAGTGCAATCAGGAAGGTCAGCATCAAACCGCACTGGGCACTCTACATCCGTCTCCTTTGGGAAGTGCTTTCAGAATATATAATCTTGACATTGAAGAGAAGCTAAGGAATACAAGCATTGATGGGAGGTTTTATATTTGTCCAATCACATTGGGGACTAATAACAGGTAGGTAGAATTAAATGGCAGGTCCCAGGGGCGGGGGTGTGGGTGGGTAGAAAAAGAAGCAAGGGAAAGATAAAAAATAGAGACAATACAGAAGTAAACAGAATCAGCTTATCAAGCCCTGGGCAACTGTCACTTCTGGCAGCAGAGCGATCGTTGTCCTTGTCTCATATTACCTGCGTGGCAGGAGGTGTCATCCTGCCTTCTTTCATTATTCAGCCTTTCCCACATACCCTGCTCTTGTTTACTGATGCTATTGTGCTGCTCTGCAGGCCTGCGTTTCCCCCGGATTTGCTCTCTCTCCTCTCAGTGTCATTTCAAGGATATAAAAATAGCCCCTAAATAATATTTTTGTGAGAATTCCACGCTGGTCTGCAATGTTCAGAATTCTAGTCTTTGTGAGTGGGCAAAAGATCTAACTGCCCCCTAAGCCATGACTTCCCTACTGTTATTTTTTTAGATGCCAACAAAACCACAAAGCAGAGTTAAGGGAGACCAATATTAGTGGTATTTCCTCTTTCCCCTGCAAAGATCCTTCTGCCAGGATATATACAAATCTCTAGCTCTAGGATAGGCCATTTCAGAGATGTAGTCTGTAAACCAGTTTACTTACTGAAGATGAGCTAATTATCTTAATTTGCTCCAAAGCTTCTGTCAGGCTGTCTTCAATCTCAGAGTCATCTAAGGAGAAGAGGTCCCCAGCTCGTGAGAGATCTTTTTGTCCCAAAACCAGTCTGAACAGTTGATGCATGGTGAGGAGGAGTTTGATCAGTTGACTTTCTACAGACTCAGAGCCATGTGTTTCAGTTATCAGAGGTCAGTAAGACAAAAACACGTAGCAAGAGGCATATTTTGTATTCCATGAAAGGTCATTTTTCTCCAGACTTTGAGGTCTTCATTGACACTCTCTGCAAGGGAAACAAATGACACAATATAGCCACTGGCAGAATGGTATAAGCTCAGAATGTGAACTTGGTGTCCAGCGGAGAGAGAGAGAAAAAAGAAACTTGGAAACATGTGCCTAGAGTAACAGATCCTGGCTTAATGATCTTTAAATGAGCTCTTTCTTTGTTTTTGTCTCAAAAAGTCTTGTCAAAAATCACTAGGTTTCTCCAGAATTTAATCTGAACTTTAAAAGTCAACATGAGCCTCATTTTCTCATTTCTACATCCTTCTCTTCTTTCCATGTCACAAGGGCAAGCAACAATCATGCCTAATACTTGCCAGATTTTCCTCAAGCAGATTCTCATGGGAATCAAACAGAAAGGTAGAACAAAAGAAAAGAAGAAGCATAGGAAACACCCCTGAGACCCACTTCCTGGAACCCTTTCTTCCAGAGCCAGGACAAAGAAACCAGTTCCCTTGGTTGGGCTGCCTTGCTATGCTAGCAGTAGAAGTTTCCCCCTCCATCAGTCAAAAAGGTGACGTCAGTACTTACCCTACTCCTATGTATTTTATAATCAAGTAGCCGTGAAATAAAGGATGCTGCTTAGGAGAGTGGGGTTAGATAAATCTCTACTGAACGTGAAGATGAACTTGAACACTGAAATTGAACATGATAGCCTTGCTATGCAGGCTAAAGAGGAGGGCTTTGAGATCAGGCAAACTTCCCTCTATTCCCACAGTTGAAATAATAAAGTCCCACTATATTTCTCACCCAATTAACAGTCTACAGCGAGTAGGGCAATGGCACAAATTAGACATCTGATTATTCTCATCAGCTCCCTTCTGGGCCTAATATAATCACAGACCATTTGCACTAGTAGAGATCTTAGTAATCATTTAACGGCCGGTGAGGTCTAATGACTTCCCTAAGGCCCCATAATAGCTGTGGCAAGGCTAATCTCCTGATTTCAGTGCAGTGGGCTTCTCTCACAGTTTATGGTAGAGTGGAATCACCTTATATATATGGGTAGCTCACAGATGCAGCCACATGTTTACATAGTGATAGCCAAGAGTATGTTATTTAATATAAGCAATGGGCAATTCTGCCTAGCATTTTCCTCTGAGTGTGTTTGCCAGAAAGAGTGTGAAAAGGGAGAGGAGAGTCTGTTGTTCCCTTGGGTAGTCTCAGACCTCTCCTCTGAGCTATTGCTGTGGGAGCACCTCTTTGTGTTGAATGCAAGTTTAAAGACATGTACGCTTCATATAACATGGCCTCTAAATACAAGCCAAATCTTTCATAAGACACTCAACTAAATAAGCAATCTGTAGTATTCTAAGTGGTACAATTCACGGGCCGTAGGGATTTCAAGGGCAATACTGCCTATATGCAATTTTTATACTACTCACCAGCTTTTGAAAAATGATGCCTGATATTTACATACCTTTATCTATGTACCAGGCATAAATACTTTGTAAATATTAATTCATTTAATCCTCATAACTATATGAAGATATATCATCCCCACTTTATAGGTAAGCAACCTGAGGTAGTCAAATAACTGCTAAAGCCATGCAACTACCAAGCTGGAGAGATGGAATTTGAACCCAGCGACTCCAGTAGCTAGACTCCGAGTTCATAACCATTAAGAAATATTGATTCCATGTAAGATGTGAGGCTACTGTTAGGAGTAAAGGTCCTCAGAGCATTACTAATATTTAGTGATGGTGTGAGCATGGTTATCGAGCAAGAAAATTAATTCCTCTTCCCTCCTACACTGCTCCTGGATCCTTGCCCATCTGTGCCCTGGGACTTAGAGCAACCAGAGAGCAAGAAGAGGAGATGCTGAGAGGAAGAGCAAAGGAGAGTGGTAAGCTTTCAGAGGGAAGTGGAGCACAGAGTGAGGTACTGCAAAGTAGTTGGCAACCTGGCAAATGTGGAAGGATGAATCACAATATCTATAAGAAAAATCAGCACAGCATTTTCCTACATTTTTCTCATAACACATTTTCCTCCCAGGTTCAGACATTTACAGTGACAAGAGTCTCAATAAAATAATACTTAGGAAAGGTGGATGGAAATGACTTCACCTGACCTGTCAGCTTGTTGGACATCCATCATTCCATGAAATAGATTCAGCTGCCCCAGCCATAGATGCTCAGGAGCTCCAAGAAGGAACAGAAATACGTGCTAGTACAGAAGAGCACCCCCAAGCTTTTCCTGGGCTCTTTCTGCACGCTCCACATTTACATGACACCTGGTGTGGAGTCCCACATTTATGCTTCCAACATCAGCTCTTACTCTTGAGGGTCCATTACATGCATGACATTGCTTTGGGCCCTAAACAGAAACATCAAGTTGTTTAACACACAGCCATGCAGGAAAGCTTTCACAACTCTAGGGGTGGAGTGGAGAGAGGTAAGATTTGCACATTATTTTACAAAGGGCTCTCTTGTGCATTTTCAACTGTGATCTTCAAAACACCTTCTACAATATGGAGATGACCAAGAGAAAAATCTCCTGGATAATACAAAAAGAAGTTTGGGGAAGTACAAGGGAGAGAGAAGTCACTTACAGTGGAAGATGATAATGAATAGCTTTATGGAGAAAATGGCATTTGAGAAGCACCTTTTAGGATAGCTAAGATTTTTATAGGGTTTTAGGTTTTATTCAATGCACTTGTACTGAGTTCATTCTAAGTCATCTGCTCATCTAGGAAATGAGGATCAAGTCCCAGCTCAGCTACTCAGCCGTTGTGGGACCTTTAGTTCACGTTGTTTTTTTTTTTCCTTTCTTGAGGCTTGGTTTTCTTATCTGCAAAATAAGGCTAATACACACCTAGTCTATTTCACCAGGGTGTTTTGAGGGTCACAGGTGATAATGTGTAAAGGAGCTCTTTCTAAAATATTGACACAACTGATATTTGGTGGGTGTTTGCCATGTGTCAGGCACTTATCTCAGTGCTTCCCACATATTGAATTACTTAATTCTTATGACAACTCCATGCAATCAAAAACAGAGAGGAGAGTAACCACCATCCCAGAGGCACCTGAAGAGTGAGTTTCAGAGTCAGGATTGAAGGCAGCTGGTCTCCCAGGATAGTTGTATTCATGACTGTGTGAGATTATTATTGAGCCACCTCCCTTCCCATCAGCTCTCATTCAGTGCGTACCTCCACATGCTGCACATCCCTTACTAGATAAAGGCTGGAAAGGCATGTTATTTATTTTTCAGCAGCTCTCATCAATATTTTGCTCAGGTGTCTGGCTTCTCCTGCCGGTCTTTTTGTAATAGCAGGACGGTCAGAGCCAGATCAAATTCTACCTCATGTTCTGAGAAACTCCCTATCCTTATGAATGTCATAGTCCTGTGGCCTGTGTGCATGTATACATATACATGCACCATATACACACAAGCACACACGTACACACATGCACATATGTGCACATACTTTCTAAACATCAACCTTTTTGCTAGACACTAGACACTAGACACTTTCTTCTCTTAGTTCTCCCATCAGCCCTGCAGGTAGATATTATCACCTAAGAGGAAACAGGACAGGTAAGGTTAAGTGTCATGCCCAAGGTTACACACAGAGCCAAGATTCACATCCAGGTAAGTCAGACTCCAAAATCTCCTACTTTTTCTATGACTTTTAAAAACTGGCTTCTAAATTTCTTTCTTACCGCCTTTGGTTTGCTTCCTTCATAATTTCTTTCTCTAATCTTTAAGGGGTTCTAATCGGAGGCCCACCTTCTCATTATTTAGTTTTTTTTTTTTTTTAAACAGATATTAGCTGGCGAATCAGCTTTCTGTAAGGAGAAACAGAAACCACAGAAACAGAAATGACTGCGCCAAGTGTGGCACATTTCAGGGAGTCACAGCTGTCCCGCGCAAACTCACTTTACCTGCGTGCTACTCCTCAAAGGCGCCCTTGCAGTTACTCAGCTGCAAGGTTTGAGACTGCACGGGAGATTCAGGCAGGCTCCGAGGCCACAGCGAGTGGAATCCGCTCAGCTCAGTGAACCTGAAGTTGTTCATTGCGGAGCCGGTGCCGGGTGGAAGAATTCAAGGAATGCAGCCTGATGCCACCGGCAGCCCCAGAGACCGGTCAGGTGACAGGCTGCACCTCACCCAGCGGAGTTACCTCCCAGTGCAACGCTCTGTTTCCTGGGGTGAAACACAAAGCCTGCTCCAGTAAAGGAGAGTTGTTTTTAACAGAGAAAACAGAACTCCCTGTGTTCGTGAAAATCTATACTTTCCCAGGGAAGAATAGGGGGCGGGGGCGAGCCACGCAGGAAAGAGTTTTCAACAGGAGCTCAAGCAGGTGAACGGAATGGCTGTAGGGAGCCACCTCTCAGAGCCCCAGGGGAGGAGAAGAGAACTGCAGCTTCATTAACACTTCCCTCTCCCTGAGATTTCACACAGGTTTTGGAAACACTGAGCGTTCGTCCAGTAAGAGTCACCTCCTAAAGAAAATATCCCTTTGCTCTGCCTCTAGAGTAATGTTGTTTAAAGTTTAAGTATGCGGGAAGTTGCTAATAAACAGAACAAACTTACTTCACAACATACATACTCTCTCTGTTTCCTTATTTGCTGGGAAGTTTTTCATAAAAATCCACGTGGACCAGATATGTTGGATTTGTACTTTTAAATATTGCAGCAACACTCAGAAAAAAAGGTTTATCCTGCTTAATCTATTGACACTCCGATGGAGAAACGGGCACTGGAAATTTCCTTTATTGTTTAAACAGTTACCAGTGCACTTTAAAAAGGACAGTTTTAAAAACTGCATTCTTCTCTACCCCTAAGTTGTCTGTTCCTGTGGTAGATCTATAGCTATCAAATCTTCTCTTTTCTGGCAATGCATACAGGTGGCTATCATGCAGATAATCTCATCTTTGTGCTCACTACGATGTGTCTATTGAAAGAGTGTGGTCAGGGTGACCACAGTTAAACCAGTTCATATGTTCCAGGAGAATGACCTCATAAATCTGCCTAGACACTTGGTGATCAATCCTGTTTTTATGCCATCCACATTTGGAGAACTATCCCCTTGAAGAATTCCTGTATAAAAATCAAGAATCCAGTCATTCATGAGTACCTGTATTTTTTCACTGGGTAGTTCTCTAATTTACAAGATACTAATGAAGTCTCCTCTTTTAATGGAATAGATGATGTTGCTTTAGCCTTCCCCTTTAATCTTCTATTCATTATTACTGATTTTTAATCATTACATTGTAATGCAGTTTTCTTTCTTTTTTTAAAAGTGTGTAGAGTCCTGAATTGAACACTCTATGGAACTCCAGTAAAAAGAGCAGAGTGATAAGAGTATGGGAATCTGGACTCAACTGGCTTCCAAACTCAGCTATGCCATTACCAGCAGTGTAAATGTTGTCAGGTTAATTAGCATCCCTTTTTTTAAAAGAGTATAGAGTCCTGAATTGGACACTCTATGGGACTCCAAAAAGAAGAGCAGAGCAATAAGAGTATGGGAATCTGGACTCAACTGGGTTCCAAGCTCAGCTATGCCATTACCTACAGAGTGAATGTGGGCAGGTTAATTAGCCTTCCTGAGCCTTGAGTTCCTCCTTTGCTCCTGAGGATTTTGATATGGGTTGTTGGGAGGTTTCAGGAGATGATGTAAAACATTTAACACAGAGCCTGGCATATGGCAACCACAGAAGAAGTGCCAGCAATCATATCCTTAGGAGTACTATTATTCCTATAGATGGTCCACCAGTTAACACATCCCATGCCATACCTTTTAAAAACCAATACACTACTGTACTGTTCACTAAATTGAGTTCACAGAGCTGAAGATGCTTAGGTTGTTTCCATTCATGCCATATTTATATCTTAATTGTCCTTTCCCTAACTTAGTCATTCTGTCCTTAACTCTGGGTTGTTCACTTCTCATCTATAAACTTCACTCTCTTGAATGTGTCCCTGTTGATTTTTTGGCAACCCTATCTTGTTTCCTGGAGAGATAGCTTGACTATGATCCTACCCCCACCAAGGTTGAACAATAACAGTGAATGTTTTTATAGAGCAGAAATGGGCTAGGATACAATGTGTCTCAAACTTTTTGTGGCAGGTAATCCAAACACCTGAGTTTTCCATGGAAGTGTAGCACTCCTTCCCATGTTTATTAGTGAGAAAGGAGTGCCCCTCCAGGGCACCAGCTACTTTCTTTACGACTTTTAAGGTGACCTACATTCAATGTCCACTAGTAAAACATTAGTGGCTTACTCTATTATGCATCTGTAGATTCTGCTAAATGAAAATATACACGAACCAGAGGACTTAATCGCGACACTATTGGGATACTGCCTGTAGAATAATTGAAACTCTTGGGAGATATTTCAATCACCATAATTAACTCAAGAAACCAATTTATTCTGAAGAATTCAGCCTCTAGCTTGCAGTTTAGGTTAGGATATTCCCTGGCTTTCCCACTTCAGAAAAATTCCAGAACGGCAAAATTTATTTACATTACGCTTTAGACTATGTTACTCTGTATCAAAATATTTTCATTTTATTCACCTGTATTTGAAAAATGCTCATTAACAAACTTAGACCCATTTCAGTTCGAGAAACTTTCAATAAAGTTCTCAGATTTTCTCTTGAAAGAAAGGATTAAAGATTCTTTTGAAGGAGCATCTTTTTCACACAGCGTGAAAGGACTACAGGCGTTCCCATGGGAATTGGCTGCATACATTACAGCCCTTTCCACAAGATGTCTATTGTTCCCTGGACGGCTGGGGCTTCCTTGGCTTTGATGCGTTGCTACCCTTCACTTCTACTGAAAGCCTCTGAGGCTGACTTATTCCGAGTGATCCTAAAAGGCTCAGCCCTGTCTTTTTGCTAGAGTGCATACAATCTTGAAGTTTGTAGCAAGCTTATTTCATAAGTATATTTTAAAAAATAGGTTTAGTGATCTATTTAGGCAAGAGGTCAAAAAAACTACTTAATTTTGATTACATATTTCAACTTATTAAAACACAAATAGGAAACATTTCCTTCCAGAAGAATGAGAAATACTTATCTTCAAGTCTAATAAACTTCTTAAAATCAAGGCTTTTGTGACTTGCCATAATTTTACACTGTATTTATTTTCACCTGTAAATTTTGACTTTGCAGGTCATTTTTGCTCTGGAAAAATACAAACCTTGCTGAAAAATCCTGATTCAAATTCTGTGGGTTTGTTCCCTCAGAAAATGTACCAAAACTCTCAAACTATAAGGAAAACTCAATGTTCAATGTATCTTCATTTATATTTAAGTTTCATTTACTAAATATCTTTATGGCCAACTCAAATAATTCTCTAATTTTTTTTTTTTGCTTTTTAAATTGAAAATATATAAATGTCATTTAATCCAATGGTTGACTACTATAGCAATTTAAGCGTGTATCTGAAAGAACAAAAAAGTGGTTAGATTTAATTATGATTTTTAAGATATCTGAAACACCAAAGGAAAAAACAGCAGCAGCAACCAACAGTAATGGTGACCCTGTTCAACCTAGCGACTATAATGATGCTACAGTATTTAATTTTATTTGAAAATTCATAGGCAGAGCCAGTTTCTTTGTTGGTTGCAAAATGTTGATTGAGGTAAACAAAAGTATAAAATAGTAATATAGAGACTAGGTTATTACAGAGTAAAACAAAAAATGCACATAATATGAATCTAGAAGCACAGCTTTCTGCTCCTGAGGCCTAGAGACATGTTTTAATAACCCACAGAGAAGTGGCTTTTTTACCCTAATAACCAAAATACATGCATACATGGCTAGACACACAGCTCCCAAATGCACTCGATCTGCATAATCAGCCAGCCCCTGGAAGTTTCTCAGCTCCATTCTCCTATCCCCACTCTGCCTCTCTGCAGCCTCTGACATTTACTTTAATTAGCTTTTGTTTTTGCTGAACAAAAGGACATGAAAGAAGATAGCCATACCTCTTTGCACAGGAATCTCTGGTCATAGAAAATAGAAGGCAAAATGCTTGATCTTTAGAGCACTGCGGCTGGGACCCATGACCATGCTCAGAGGCAGCCTTGCAGCTGCTGCCCAGTCCTGTGGGCTGCAGCCGCGTCTCCCTGTGCTGCTTGTCAAGCCAGCAGTACACTTCATTCCCTCCCCATGGACTCACCATGCGGAATCGGGCAAATAAGTAACTTCTCTTCTCTCTCCCAAACTTCTGCTTAGACCTAATAATTGGGACAAAGCTTCATTTATTTCTACACTAGATTTACAGATTTCTCTGAGCAGATCCGTAGTTTAAAAGAATTAGATTTGACTAACAACCAGCAATTTAGGTCCTGTTAATGAATAACTCACTTTAAGAAATCAAGGAAGTTTTAGGTTAATATCAGATGTGGGGCCTTTTAGCAGACATCAGGAAAAAGACTTGGGGAAGGAATGGAGGAAGGGAAGCACTGGAATGAGATGGTATTTAAGCCAAATATGATAGAGGAAAAATACCACAAGAGAAGCAAAAATGGCTAGTGTGAAGGAGCAAAAGTCTAATTATACTATTGGTATTGCTTACAAAACACAAAACAACTGAATGAAACTTCCCTGGTAGCACTAGGGATTTTTCTGAGCCCGCATAGTTCCTTCTTGCATCCACCCAAACTGCTAACTCCCTTCCTTCTTCCATCCAAATATAGAACTCCTCTCTTCAGACCTAATGCACTGGGGATCTCTCACAAGCGCTCCCATGTCACCTCATCTCTCTCTCTTTTAAGAAGAATGCACTTTAAAACCTCTAATGAATAAATTAATTGGTGGTACCCAGCGGATTATTATATCTGGAGGCTCTTCTCTCCCTCTAAGTGTATGGCATGGGCTTTCTTCCCTTATTGATCTGAGGTTTTGCCTACACATAAAGTGATAAAACATTTCTGAGCCTCTCTCAACCAGAGCTTTCAGTCAAACCATGTGGGTGTGGTGGCAGGGTTGTGGGGTGGGGGGCTGCAGTGGGGAGAGTCAGGTATAAGGTGTACAAGTGGAAATAAAAGTATTTCCATTCAGAGGCAATCATATTGCATGTAAATAAATTACTGGATCAATTAAAAGGACTATTCATGGGGTGAAGATTACTTTCCCCTGTGTTTGCCACTCAACATTCACTTACTCAACTTCTAGTCAAAAATGCACCCAAATTTCCCTTGGGAAACCATATCCTTTGGGTAGAGTCGATGACCATAAATAGGGTGGGCCTTAATTGGTCTTAGCCAAATTAGAGTAATTGCATTCCCATGATTGTAATGACTAATGCAGGGGAGGTGTGTGACACCTTCTAGGCCAATGAGAGACAACAGTGAATGCTCAGCTTTGGGAGAAAAAAGTCTAAGCTGCTCGGCTTGATGACAAGAAGGTGTAAAGTCTGGCTGCTGTTGCCCTTTTGCCACCAAGAAAACTGTTGACTTCATTTGGGCCCCTTAAACCACCTGCCCCTAAAGCTAGCAAGATCTACTGTTCAGTGTACACTGATAAATTCCTTAACAGCTTGTGATTTTATTTTGAGTTTTCGGCCATTTACCATTAAAAACTTTCTACCTGACAGAATTGGCCTAACCTAGGTTTGTGGGAGGGCTCTCCTGGGTGCAGGAAACCTTTCTGAAGGTCAATTTGGCTTGTCAAAAATCTATAAAAGTGTGCACCTTTGGATCCAGATATTCAATTACTAGGACTTGGTTATAAAGACATTCATCACAGTGCCGTGAATGTCTTATAACAGCAAAAAATGGAAAGGGAAAATTCTTGCCAGGACTTGAAGTCAGAGAAACGTGATAGGTCATACAGAAAGGAACAAGTCCATGGTCTGCTCACAGAAATGGCTCCAGGTGGAAGTCAAGAGCAGTGGAGGAGGTTCACCGGATGACTCAGACTCAAGGGCCTAAGGATTTGGGTCCAGCTGTGGCTGATAGTGAAAGCCCTTCCTCTGAGGCTGAACATGTGACAGAGATCTGAGTAGCTGAGACCTTGGGACCAAGCCTGGGCACCACTGAGGCAGGGACCCAAACTTCGAAAGCTGCAACCCTAGAGCAGTCTTGGTAAAAAGCCTGTACAACTAACCAGTCCTCAGTGACCCACAGTATGACATCTACAATGCCGATAATGGTACGCTTGTCAGACTTGATCTCTCTCTCCAGCTGGCATTTGGAAGCAAGGCTAATCTAAACTGAGAAATCTCCAACTGGAGACAATGGAGACACGTTTAGCATAAAAGGAAAATATTTTCTGATAAGGAGAAGTGAGAATGTGAACATTAATTAGAAAAATAAAATTGATGTGACCACATTTGTTCCCTAATACAGTGAAGTGGGACCGATAGGTTACATATTTATACCTTATTTTTTAAAAAAAGAAAAAAGAGATTATACTAAATAATATAATCTCTTTTCACATATGTTGCAAACATCTTTTCAGATTAATAATATTCATCTATATCATTTAAATATAAAATAATATTCCATTGGCCGGGTGCTCACGCCTGTAATCCCAGCTGTTTGGGAGGCTGACGCGGGTGGATCACCTGAGGTTGGGAGTTCGAGACCAGCCTGACCAACACCGAGAAATCTCGTCTCTGTTAAAAATACAAAAAAAAAAAAAAAAAAAAAAAAATTATCTGGGCGTGGTGGCAATGCCTGTAATCCCAGCTACTCAGGAAGTTGAGGCAGGAGAATCACTTGAACCTGGGAGGCGGAGGTTGTAGTGAGCCAAGATTGCACCATTGCACTCCATCCTCGGTAACAAGAGCAAAACTCCATCTCAAAATGATAATAATAATAATAATCCATTTATATTCTATAATGCACTATATATTTTTTCATCTTAACCATGCTCCAACATTTGAATATTTTGTTTCTTTCTTCTTTTTTTTTTTTTTTAAAGATAAACTGATCCATCTCTTATCAGGATGGAGTCTGCATTTCAAGGACTATTGTGAACAGTGACTTTTTTAAGACCAGGAAAGTTTCCACAAAACATTTCCAAGAACAATGAGAACCTCTTCATTCTTCATTACGTAACTAAAAGAAAGAATCAAGTGACTCTTACCTGAAAAAAGCAGATCTGCTGTAAGATAACTAGCTTTATTCACAGGAGAGAAACAGGTTCCATTTTTTCATAGATAAACATCCAGATAGGTGAATAAATGAGAAACAGAAAAAGAGAGAGAGGCGGGAAGGAAGAAAGGAAGGAGGGAAGGAAGGAAGGAGGAAAGGAAGGAAGGAAGGAAGGAAGAGAGGGAGGGAGGGAGGGAAGGAGGGAAAGATACTAATCCTCAGAGTGTGAATGGTGGATATCTACTCTGATGAGATCACAAGAATGCCTTCTTTTCTTATTTTACTTCTCTTACTGATTTTTCTGCACTGATCATGTTATTTTTGAATAGGAAAAACATTAATAAATTTAAAATGAAATTGTATAACCACATATAACTAAGATTTACTCAGCTACAGAAAAAAAATTCTGACCTGACTTGAATTTTTGTTTTTGCGATGCAGTCATGATAAAAAGATCAACTGATTTGAAAATGTCATAAAATTAGATTTCTATCAATGCTTTTAGAATTGAAACATTTATCTAAAGAGATATTTCGGAAAGCAAAATCACTGCATCAGAATATTTGAGCTTCATAAAGAAATGCAGTCTTTAAGATTTGAGAGGCATTCATTTATAAATAATTTATATTCATATAAAATTGTTTTATATTGAAAAAATTTTCAACTATGCTTTGAGAGTTATTCATATGTACATAAATGATATAGCTACCTATAGATGGATGCATACTTGACAGATAGATAGATAGATATAGATAGATAAAGAGATAGCTATACTTTTAGTTGCTGATAGCATGTCGTGTTATGAATATAGTGCATTTTGTATATCCATTCCTCTATTGATGAAGCTCTAAGTGGTTTGCAGAATTTTACTAAGAGGTAATGTGGACTTAGAGTTGAAAGAGCACACTTGGGCTGGGTTGCCAGCCTAAGTTCAAATCCAGTCCTACAATTTACAAGGCACATAACCTTGGGCAATGTCCTCAACATTTTTGTTATGTTAGTATTTTTTTTTTAAATCTATAAGGTGAGGATCTTGATGGTACTTACCTCCTAGAGTTGTTATGAGGATTGTATGGGGTAATATTTGTAAAGTGCTTGGAATCATGACTGGAATGTAGTAAGTGCTACATGAGTGTTTGTTAAATACAAGCCAAAAGGGACATCCTTATAAGTGCTTCCTTGTACAGAGTTGCAGGAATTTGTCTAGGATTCATATCCAGAAGTGAAATGAGGTTGTAGGGTATGAGGATTTTTAATTTTATTAAATTCTGCCAAATTACACTTCAACATGTCAGAACTAATCAACGTTCCCACAAGAGTGACTTTTTGTCACATATCTGACATTGTTCAATAAAACCTCCTTAATTTGACCTGATGGACGAAAATGGTATCTTTTTTGTATTAATTTACCTTTTTCTGATGTGATGAGAGTAAATATGTTTTACACTCTGAACATATTCATAATTTCTCTTCAGTTAGATATCTGTTCAAATTCATATTCTTCTCATGGATTCATATGGAGTCTTTTTCTTACTGATTTGAAGGAATAGTTCACATACAGCAAATACTAAGGCTTTGTTGGCTACATTTGTTGTAATTATATTTAATTTGTTTTTCAGCTTTGTTGACAGGAAACATTTGCTATATACAAGTTTTGTTTATCAAAATTTAAAATTAAAAAAGTAATACATTAGTATAGTTTAAACTTTAAGATGTACATAGATAGAGTGAAAAGATACCCACTCACATATCTTTGTTGCCCATTTACTTAGTTCTTGCCTGACCCTCTGCCACAAAAAACAAGATGTATCCTTCCAAAGTTTCTTAATTCAAATACAAACAAGTGAAAGCATGTATTTTATTTCCGTGATTTTTTTTTTCCTGACAGGGTTTCTGATACCTAGGCTGGAGTGCAGTGGTATGATCACAGCTTGCTGCAGTCTTAACCTCCCAGGCTCAAGAGAGCCTTCCATCTCAGCCTCCCTAGTAGCTGAGACCATAGGTGTGTGCCACTACACCAGGCTAATTTTCATTATTTTTTTGTTTAGAGATAGGGTTTTGCCATGTTACCCAGGCTGGTCTTGAACTCCTGGCTCAAGCAATCCACCCACCTCAGCTGCCCGAAGTTCTGAGATTCAGGCATAAGCCACCATGCCTGACCTATTTCCACAATTTTACATACAAGGTTATTTGCTCTATACACTCAGTTCTGCAAACTGCTTTAATTACTTAACAATATGTCTTGGTGCTCTTTCCAACTCAGCGTGTGGAGAGCTTACTGACTCTTTGTAAAGCTGTCTACTAGTCCACTGAGCAGATGTGCCCCCATTTATTTAACGACTGGCACTTGGGTAATTTTAACATTTTGTATTCCTAAAAATCGAGCAATAAATTAGATTGAATGTTTTCATTAAAAAAACATTTTCCCTTGATAGTTTATATTTTTTTCTGTCTTACTTAAGAAATCTTTGCTTAGCCCAAGTTCATAAAGATTCTCTTTTATTTTCTTCTAAAATATGTAGTTTTTTTCCTGTTTAGGTTTTAATGCAAAATTCATTTGTTGTTTTTAATGTGAGGTAGAAGTCTGGTTTTATTTTCTGTATATAGATAGCACATTTTTCTAATACAAATTTTTAAATGTGGTAATACTCTATTGATTTATGATACCAGCTGTTATATTCCAAGCTTACATATATGTTCAGGCCTATTTCAGTAGTCTATGTTATGGTCATTGGTCTATTTGTTTTCCTTTATGCCAGTACTACACCATTTTTGATTATCTTCATTTTATAATGTCTTAATATAGTGTAGAAAGAGTACCCCTTCATTGTTCTTTCTTCTTGAAATGTCTTAGCAGTTGTTTGGCTACAGAAATTTTACATGCAATCAGAGTCCATAGAAATCAATTTGAAATCTTGATGAGAATTGTAATGAATCTACAGATTACTTGGGGAGTATTGATATCTTTAGCATGATGATTTATTTAATTTATGCACAAGGCAAAATTTTTACTTATTCAAGTACTCTTTTTTGTTCCTCAATAAACCATTACATATTGTTTTCATTAAGTTCATGCACATATTTGTAGGGTTTATTCCTAGATATTTTATAGTTCAATTGCTGTTGCTTCTTTTTTATGTGATTCTTTTTTCCTATTCTATTTTCTATTTTATTATTCCTAGTGTAAGGGAACTTCAAGGATTTTTGTATATTATTCTTTATCCACACGCTTGCTGAACCATATTATTAGTTTTAAATGTTTACTTGTAGATTCTCTTGCATTGTTGGCAATCTTATCATCTGCAAATATAAACTTTCTCCTAATTTATTTATCTCTTGCTTCTTTTTTAAAACTTATCTGTACCCACTTCTGATTTTTTTTTTTGAACCTTCTTGTCATTAGTCATTTCAAGGAACCATAGTCAGTCTTGTTGGTCAGCCTCACTCCCATCTTTTTTATTTTTATTTTTGTATTTTCTATTTCATTAACTTCTGCTTTTTTTTTTTCCTTGTTTCTTTTCTACAACTTTTATTGGGTTTACATTTTCTCTTAGCCTCTTGGAATTACTATTTAGTTATTCATATATATATATTTTGGTTTCCTAAAGTCTTTGCTGTAAGTCGTGTTTATGGATTTTATATTTTTATCTTCATTACTTACTTCTACTTTTTCTAGGTTTATTTTGCTATTATCATTTTTTTTCCTTTTACTTTCTTAAGCTTGAAATTAAGGCCATTGATTTTTAGCTTTTCTTTTTTCCTCACATTTGCCTTTAAAACCATAAGTTTCATGGCTGTAGTTGCCATTTGTAAGTATTGATATGTTGTGTTTTTACTATTATTGAGTTCAAAATATTATTGAGTTCAAAATATTCAAAATATTTTCTATTTTTATTGTGATGTTTTTGACCCAAGCAGCTATTTAGAAATCCACTGTTTGATTTCCAAATATTTAGAGATTTTTCTAGTTACCTTCTTCTTCTCCCACAGTGGGCAGAGATCCTAGTCTGTTCAATCCGTTAAAATATTTTGAAACTTGTTCCATGTCTCAGCATATGATCATTTAAAAACAGTTCTGCATGCTGGATCCAGTGTTCTACATCAGATCAAGTTTTAAAATTATTTTTCTATTATTATAATCTTATACTTTTATAAGATTATAATCTTATACTTTTATAATATAGCACCTCTAAATATCAATTTCCTTCTTGTTCCATTAGATATTTAGAGGTGTATTACAATTTTTGGTATGTTTTGGAATTGTCTATTTTTCCTTATGTCTATTTTGAAGTTCTGTGTATTTTGTAATTCTATTTTGAGTTTCTATTATACTTGGATAGAAAGTTTGAATTGTTATAATCTTCCTGGTGGATAAAAACTTTTATTATTTTATTTTTATTTTTAGAGACAGGATCTTACTCTGTCACCCAGGCTAGAGTGCAGTGGCATAATCATAGCTTACTGCAGCCTTGAGCTCCTGAGCTCAAGCAATCTTCCTACCTCAGCCTCCTCAGTAGCTTGGACTACAGGTGTACCACCATGCTCTACTAATTTTTAAAAATTATTTTAGATACGAGGATCTTGCCATGTTGCCCAGGCTGGTCTTGAACTCCTGCCCTCAAGTGATCCTCCCACCTTGGCCTCCCAAAGTTCTGGGATTACAATCATGAGGCACTACACTCAGCCAAATTACTTTTGTTATTATGAAGCATTTTCTAATAGTGCTTTTTCTATCAAAGTTGGCTTTGCTGACAATAATATAACTACATAATTCTTTTGGTTAATATTTGCATGCTAGCTATGTTTCTTTTTATCCTTTTAATTTTATGCTCTCTTTATCCTTATGTTTTAGATATCTCTTTTTTATGTCATATGGTTTTTTTTTTTCTTTCAATCTGATCATCTTTGTCTTTCAAGTAGAACATTTAGACAATTTGCATTTAATTTCATTACTTACATATTTGGATTTAAATTTGCCATCTTACTATTTGTTTTCTATTTGTTCTATTTGTTTTATGATTCTGTTTCTCTGCTGTCTTGCTTTTGTTTTCATCGAGATTTTTATTCCTCTTTTCTCCTCAGTAAGTTTAGAAATTATTAATATATATTATTTACTATTCTTTTAGTGCTTCATTAAAGAATATAACAAGTAAACATGTATATAATCTTACATGTGTATATATAATATGTATGTATGTGTGTGTGTGAGAAATCACCACAAGATATTATTTCAATAATGATATTGTGATATACCTAGGTGTGAATTTCTTTTTATTTATCTTGCTTAAGATTCATAGGGCTTCTTGAATCTGTAGTTCGAGGTCATTTTTGGAGTATTTATAGGTATTCCCTCTTCAAATTATTAATCTTGCCCCATTCCCTTTCTTTTTCTAGTAAGTCTTCAGTTACATGTATACGAAACCACTGTATTGCACTATTTATGTCTCTTAATTCTATTTGTAGTTTCTATCCTTTGGCTCCCTGTGCTTCAGTCTGGATTTTTTTTTTTCTGATTTGTCTTCTACTCTATTAATTCCCTCTTCAGCTGTGACTAACAGACTTTCATCCACTAAAATTTTAATTTTAGTCATTGTCATTTTTGTTTATAGAATTTTCACTTGTTTCTTTTTTATATATAAATTCCAATTCTCTGCTGACTTTTTAATTATGTCTTTTTCCCCCTCCTCAAATATAGTAAGCATAATTATTTTAAAGTCTCTGCCTAACAATTTCAGTATCTGGGGATTCAGAGAGTCCATTTCTGTTCGTTATTTTTTTCTAGTTTTTAATTCATATTTTATTGTTTCCTTGTATGCTTACGTGTGTGTGTGTGTGTGTGCGTGTGTGTGTGTGTGTGAATGGACATTGTATTTGCAGTGTCCATTGTAGAAAGAATTTAATGCTAAGGATGTCATGTTCTTAGGAAGAGGATTTATATTTGCTTATGCCAGATACCTAGAGGCATTAGCATTAGTATCATCTCAATTCAGTTTAGGTATTGAAATAAGTTTAAGCTGAGTTCACTTCTGTTTCCAGTTTGTCCTGTCTCTGGTATAGATGCCCTCAGAGTTTCTACAGGGGTTTCTACAAGTCTCCTTTCCTTCTCGATAGGTCCTAAACTCTAATGACCATTCACTTTTCTCTTGAAGCTGTGAAAACTAATGCTCAACTTCTCAGCCTCTTAGACTTTCAGGTTCCCTTTGAGTCAGCAAAGCTCTCCAAGGAAAAATGATCCCCAAAGCCAGGTTCACATCCCTGAGCTTTGATCCCTTCCACATATTGACTCACTGATACTTTATTGTCATTTTGCATTTTCAAAACCTTGGAACAAACTGTTCTTCCAAACACTTAAAAATTTTTTTTTCCAGATTTTATTGTCCTTAGTAGAATAATTGGTCAGATTTACATAGCCTATTTTTATTGAAACTAGAATTCTGAAGCAGTTAATATTTTATTTTAAAAATGCATTTTTTCATAAGATTAGAATATGTGTCTACGCATGTATTGGGATTGCACTAAGTTTTAATATATTTGCTTTAAAATGTCATTTATTAATGCTTTTGTGTCATTTCCATAACCTTTCTTTTAACAGTTCAGGAGTACAAATTGTGAAGACAATAAATAAAGCTATAACTTGCCTTGAAAAATGTCTAAACTTCGAATATTTTTTACCAGTATACATAACTCTGGTTCTTTATAAGCAATGGTATTAGAGTTGCCAGGGAAACGCCTTACCTAGTTCCTTTATCCTCGAGCCATCATAAAAGATTTCCACCAAAATTTCAAGGACAAAACAATGACTAACTTTCTCAACTAAAGGAGATTTCAGAAAATAACTACTAAGGCTGATATGAAACATATGCTAAAAAGGTAAGAGCCTTAAATTAAATTTTTTTAATGTGAGTACTATTGTCTTTATCTTTACTACCCCATAAAGAATGGTTTGGGAGCTGGATGCAGCCCCCATCCCTAATATGCTTCATTATTAAAGCAACACATAATTAAGTGGTGGACAAAGCCAGAAACATGCTGTGGTTTAAGAAAATCTCTTACATTGTTTTCAGATGTTTCTAGTTTGGCAAGAGCCAAGGCATATTTTGTTGAGTGCAATTTATTCCTATGTGTATTTTAAGGGAAATCTAACCCATGTGTTTTATTTCATTAATATTTTGCCAAGTTAAATGGTTCTTTTGTAAGATATATTTAATGTTGTTATTTTTATGAGGCTTTTTCCCTGGGATCATGAATTCATATGTCACCTAAAATAAGTATACTTGATCCAAATATCTTGTAGTTACAAAGTCAGAAACCCACAGAACTTGGATGATTTTCTAGCAGTGCCAAATACAATATTTCATTTGTAGTAATAACATCATGATTTTTCCTCATATTTGTCAATCATCACTTCACTGGAAAAACAAGAATTATCTACCTTTTTAAGTCCTACTTTTTGATAAATATCCAGAGAAGGCTACAGCCAAATTCAATATGAACCACCAACTTCAGGTAGTAGGTATAGATCTAAGTGTGTGATTTTTATAATGACTAAATCACAGCTACACTGATTTAAGTGGACACATCGGAGGACTTGAGTACTAACCCATAACAGTGTCAAAAGTGGCCAGTGAAGATATGGACAAGAGGAACTTTCAATCAATACTAGTGGAAGTACAAATTAGTAAATTGCTTTAGAAAACAATTTAGATTACCTAATGAAGTTGCAGATGCGCATATTGTATAACTTGATAATTTCACTCCTAAGTATAGTTCTAGAGAAACTTGTACATGTAAACCAGGACACATATACAAAATATATGTCATAATATATAAATACTGTCATAATAATAAAAAACTGTAAACAAATTAAATATCCATCAATAAGAAAATGGGTAAATAAGTTGTGATATTCATACAGTAAGATTATATAAAGCAATTAAAATCAATGAATTTCATACACATACACAATTATTCATCCACATTATCAACATGGATGAATCTCAAAAAGAGGGTGTTGAATGAAAAAAACACAAGTTACAGGAGAAAAATGCGCTACAATGATATTTATATGAAATTCAAAAATGTGTAAGAAAAGAATTTAATGTTTAAGAATATGTATAAATATATAACACTAGAAATAAAAACATGGAAAGATATAAATAAAATTCAAGATAGTCATTATTTCTCATAGGATAAAAAATGGAATGGCGAGGAGCTAGAATACACGAAGAGCTTTAAGATTGCATTAATGTTCTATTTTCTAAAAGCTGGTATGTACACAAGTTTTCTTTTTTACCCTTTTTGTACTTAAGAAATATGTTGTGAATATTATTTTGTATTTATTCAACTTTAAAAAGTCAATTAAAAATGCAGATGCAAGCAAGCAATCAACATATTGAATTATTTATCTACATCCCCAATTCCCGTGAAACTGAAGCAAAAGGTGCAGTCTGTGAGTTTAGTTATACGTTTAATGCTTCCCTTCCTGTCCTGACTTTTCAAAAAAAAAGAAATCCCTTTGGGTCTTTCTATGTCTTACATAGCTGGGGTATTTCTTATATTTTTGAATTAGATTAAATACTATCAGGCAGCTTCCATCATTCCATATAAGTAGTAGTGATTACTCTATCAGAAAAAAAATCTATAATAACATAGCATAGCAGTTAATGTTTGACAAGCAAGTCTCAGTGGTGTACTATAGCTGTCAGTATAGCCATTAGTAACATGAAGACACAATGGGCTAAATTCTACAAGAGAATAGAACTCTCCCTCCATGAAAATGAGCCCTGAACTCTTTCCAAACAAGAAATCTATTTATTGTGTAGAATCAATTATTTACAAACGCAGGGCAGCTAGCCCCTTTCCTCCCCTTTCTCTGCCTTTCTCCCCTCCGTTCCTCACTTCCTTCCTTCCTTCCTATTCCAACTTTATTATTTCTTTCTTCTTCTTTTTTTTTTTTTTTTTGAGACTGAGTCTCACTCTGTTGCCCAGGCTGGAGTGCAAAGGTGCGAGCTTGGCCCACTGCAACCTCCATCTCCCAGGTTCAAGTGATTCTCCTGCCTCAGCCTCCCAACTAGTTGGGATGACAGGCATGTGCCACCATGCCAATTAATTCTTCTGTATTTTTAGTTTTACCATGTTGGCCTGGTTGGTCTTGAGCTGACCTCAAGTGATCTACCCGCCTCGGCCACCCAAAGTGCTGGGATTACAGGTGTGAGCCACCATGTCTTGCCTTTTTCCAACTTTATTAAATATCTATTTTGCATCAGTTGCCAGATGTTTATGTATGCACTGGTGTCCCCAAAGAATTGCTGGAACTTCTGGCAGTGTGTATCCTGCAGTCATAGCTCCTTTTCTCTCTGGCAAAGAACGACCCATTCTTTGGTTAATCAAGTGACACTTTCACAAATTTTGCCGTATTTGTTACTTGCATAATTTATTTAAATTATGAGTTCTACAACATATACTAATGACTATATGAAATGTATATTTATATATAAAGAATGGTGACATTAACACTCATATACTCACCACTCAGGCTAAGGAATAGACATTAATTGCAATTAGAATGTGTGCACTTCTCAATTTTTCCTCCTTCTTCTCATCTAGAAATAACACAATGCTTGAATTGTATATCATCATTCCCTTGCTTTTTGCTTCATAATTTTATAACCTATGTTTTTATCTAAATATTTTCCATGTTTTGAAATATTAATGTTAATGTAGTAATATAGTACATATTCTTCTGTGACTCAATGTTTTTCATTCAATATTCCATTCTTGTGATTCATCCTATGATGCTGTGGATGATTTACTTTTTACAGTTGCATAGTGTTCCACTACATGCCTTTCTCTTATTTTATCCTTTCTTTTATGATGGACATATGACTTGTTCCCAGCTTTTGCAATTGCAAGAGTCAGCTTTGGACATCCTTATTCATGTCTCCTAATGCTAATATGCAAGTGTTTCTCCTGACAATGGCATTGTTAGGTCATAGGATATATGAATCTCTCACTTTACTGAAAAACGCTTATTTATTTTCCAAATAGCTGTCCTGATTTACATTCTCATCTGCAGTAGGTGAGAATTTTTCACTCTACATCATTATCAACAGTTAATAATGCCTGATTTTTAAATTTTTGCCAATCTAGTTAGAGTAAAATTATATCATTCTGGTTTTAAATTGCAATTTCTGATCATCAATGAGTTTGAACATCTTTCAATATTTATTTGTCATTCACATTTTCTTCTGTGAAGTGCTTATTCATATCCTTTGCCTAATTTTCCATTTGATTCTTGATCTTTTTCTTCTTGATTTGTAAGTGCTTTTTATATGCATTTTTGTATGTTCTTCTTTCAATAGACATATCTCAAATATGTCCTCTGCATCTGTGGCTTAAAGTTTGATCTCTTTATGACATTTTAAAATCACTTTTATGTCTTTATTATATTGTAGCCAAAATTATAAATGTTTTTCTTTATGCTTTGTGCTTTTTGTGTCTTTTTAAAAATCCTTCTCTACACGATTATAAATATATTCTCCTTTGTTGCCTCCTAAAAGTTTTTAAAGTTTTGCATTTCATATTTAAGTTCTTAATCCACAAAGAATTGATAGTTTTTTGTGGTGGAATATAAGGATCTGTTATTTTATTTTATTTTATTTTTGTATAGTCAATCAAATGGAGCTCCATTTGTTTTAGGAGTTAATCCCCTCTCCAGTGGTCTGTACTGCCATCTTTACGTATATCATTTTCTTCTAGGGAAGGGTCTGTTTCTGGAATCTATAATATGTTTTGTTCTTTTAAACTATAGCCTATCCCTGCACCAATACCACATTGTTTCAATTACCATATTTGGTAGAGCATATTGCCTTATTTTTCCTTCCTCAAAATTATTCTAGCAATTCTTGATCCTTAGCATTTCCATATAAACTCAGAATCAGATTGCAACTTCTGTGTAAAACTCTATCTAAATTTAAATTAAATAGTATGGGTCAGGTGTGGTGGCTTATACCTGTAATCCCAGCACTTTGGGAGGCTGAGGCGGGCGGATGGTTTGAGCCCAGGACTTCAAGACCAGCCTGAGAAATATTGTGAAACCTTGTCTCTACAAATAATAGTAAAATTATCCAGGTATGGGGGCACACACATGTAGTAGCAGGTACTCAAGAGGCTGAGGTGGGAGGATTGACTGATCCCGAGTTGAGACAGGGCTGCAGTGAGCTGTGATCATGTCACTGCACTCCAGCCGGGGTGACAGAGCTAGAAGAAAGAAAGAAAGACAGAAAGAAAGACAGACAGAAAGAAACAAGAAAGAAAGAAAGAAAGAAAGAGAAGGAAAGAGAAAGAGAAAGAAAAGAGAAAGGAGAGAAAGAAAGAGGGAGAGAGAGAAAAAAAGGAGAGAGAAAGTATGAAATTTACAGATAATTTGGGAAAAATTAACATTTTTACATTAAATTTTCACGTTCATAAGCTTGCCATAATTCCAAAATTATTTAGGTCTTCTTTGATGTTTTTCAATAAATTATTTTTTTCAAATTTGGCTTTGTACATTTTTTGCTAGGTACTTTATGTTTGTTACTATTGTTAGTGGCAAAAATGCAAATTGATAAGATTGTTCTCAAAAACTTGTGACAGTACCTTATGACATGGAAGAAGCACATGGCTATCCCTGGCAATGCCAGTCCCAGGTGTGTACCAAGGGAAGCTCTTGCCCGTGAACACCAGGAGATCCATAAGAACAGCGTTATTCACATTCAATAACAAAAAACAATCCACATCCATAAGCAGTATAGTGGATAAATTATTGTGACAGATTCACTGAAATAGTGCATAGGAATAAAATTAACTAAATATATGCATATTAACTTGTATCAACATTAAAATCATAATGTTGAGTGAAAAGACCAAGTCACAGAAGATCCATATGGAATGATCCTTTTAATATAAAATGCAAGGACAGAAAATATTGTATTTAAATATATTAGACAATATGTTAGGGGCACAGACATATGTGCTAAGATTATTAAAACAGTGGCTAGGCAAGGTGGCTCACACCTGTAGTTCCAGCACTTTGGGAGGCCAAGGCGGGTGGATCATCTGAAGTCAGGAGTTTGAGGCCAGGCTGACCAACATGGTGAAACCTCATCTCCACTAAAAAGACAAAAATTAGCTGGGTGTGGTGGCGCACGCCTGTAACCCAGTTATCCAGGAGGCTGAGGCAGGACAATTGCTTGAACCTGGGAGGCGGAGGTTGCAGTGAACTGAGATCATGCCACTTCACTCCAGCCTGGGCAACAAAGTGACACTCCGTCTCAAAACAAAACACAACAAAACAAAAAAGATTATTAAAAAGGCAAGAAAATGATTGGCATTAAACTCAATACAGAAGTTAACTGGGAATGAAAGGAAACAGAGTTGTTATTGGATGGGCACATTGTTAGCTCTGAAATATTAGTCATTTTCTATTTCTTAAGTTGGCTAGAGGGAACATGTGTGTTTGTTTTATTTTTTGAAATATACATATGTGTGTGTATGGATGACATACATATATAGTATGTATACTTTTGCTGTATGATATCATCTATAATAAACTCAGTATAAATGTAATTAAAACTTTTAATAATTGAACTTTTTTTGGTAATCCAAAGTACTTTTATGGTTTCAGTATGGCTCTGTAATGTATCAGCCTCAAGAGTGGGTTATGGCTGGAGAGTTTTCCATAGTCCCCTGAACAATTGAAAATGGGATAAATGACAAACTTTGAGATCCTACTTTTATTTCCAATCCTCATTTCCTGCTTAAAATTATCCACTCCAAGCTATATCTTTTCATACACAGGACTGTTTCATTGACCGAATTGCATGAAACTGTCTTATTTAAAGAAAGTAATCTAGTCCAAATTTTCCTAAACTTCAAGCCATTTGAAAATCCCTTTATAATTTTTGAGATATCCGTGATCACATGCACTGTTATGTATACAGTATTTTTCTTCATTTTTTGTTTCCTATTTTATTTTGAAATGTAGTATCTTTCTTTAAGTTTATCTTAATTTGGCTCACTTTTGCTGTACTTAGATGTGCTATTTCTATTTTATCTGACATTCATGAAAATAGAATTATAACTATTCACATATTTTAAAGTTTTCCTCATACCATATTTGACCAAAGGTCATTCTATGTTCATGTACCATATTTCAGGCAAGTCTAATTAAATGTAGAAAAAGACACATACACACACACACACACACACACACACACACACACACACACACACACACAATTGTCTGCCTCTCTTCTCATCTCCTCTGCTCCAACAGTACATGCTCACTGGAAGGGCAACCAGCAGCCAGCTCCAGTTTCAGCATTTGCCAGGCTGCCAATTTTCCCCTTTGTCTGCAGAATGTTTCCCATTTGAATTTGCTTTCCGCCTTTTATTTGGGCTCGCCATCTTTCTGTTGCCCAGCTCACTATAAAAGGGGGTAAATTTATGCCCTGGGAAACCAACATTCCTGCAGCTGCAATGCCAGCCGGTCAGCCAAGATAAAGTAGCAGAGCCGAATTAACAGACTGGTGCTCAAGTCCCTGTTTATACATGGGCCAAGTCACTAGGGGCATGTGTGGCTGTGTTGAGTAGGTTGTCAACCTCCCCATTAGAATCCTGCCAATAGCAGGGTGACAGCAGGCCCCAGAGTCATCTGTGACAATCCAATTCACACATCTCCTCTAGTGATCATCAAGTACTCGGGCTGAACTGACTCAAATTCTCCACCAGCTTTCTAGCTTGGGCATTCTTGATTTATTAAGTCCTGCTTAATAGCATGGGGCATCTCTGATATGGTTTGATTAAATAAGTTTTTACTTTTCCTTTTAGTTGCCCTTCAAGGTCAGATGGTTTAGATATTTCCAGAAGGCTGCCACTGCCTCTTAGTTCCATATATGCGTATATGATGCCATTGGCAGGGCCTTCCAGGCGCATAGCTGAGTCTATTAAGACTAAGTGAAGCCTGAAAGAGAGAATCAATGTTTCATTTACATCAGAAGGCTCTACATCACATCATATCCTGCTGGACACAGGCTGGACAATATCTTAATACTAATCAGCCTTTTCTGACATTGAATTATAAAGCTTGGTATTTTGAAAACCAAAAGTATTAGCTCTGGCCCTCCCAGCTGCTCTCTGACAATTGTCTGCCCCCTTGCCAGACTGTACAATTTGACACTCTTGTTCAGCGACTTCTCACTCATTAAACTGATCAAGATACAAAACTTGTTAGTTAATTTTTCATGCACTTGGGGGATCTGGTTGCATATTTTAATGATCTGCTCTCAGAATGTGCTGATCAAACTGCATATTTTGTTGATTCGCTGTGACATATCCTTAACCACAGTGTTGCTCACACAGGGTCCTGGGTGATGTGAGCTGCATCCAGGAAATACTGAGTAGATGCCATGTGTGCTAATTGAGCTGTGCAGCTCCGCTGAGGCACTAATGTACTCTTTACTGATAGATTTGAATAATAACCATTTGGAAATTTCATATTCTGTATCCTAGGGCTCAGATGATATCAAAACTAATATTTATTAGAGTAGCATTCATTCTTCTTAGACCCTAAGGCATTTTTCTCATTTGCTTAAGGTTTGGTCATGAAAACTGGAGACTCCACACACATGCACAGACACACACACACACACACACACACACACACACCATGCATAAATGAGATAAACAAAGAAGCCAGGGTGCAAATCTAGACAAGGTCAAACAGAAAGATAATAGCAATACTTAGCTAGACTCTCTGAGTCCTGTTGCTGTTGAGAGCTTAGGAATTGGCTATATGTATTGGAAAAATAAATCATCTGACCTTGCTGTCTCTATCCACAGGGCATTGATTCCAAAATGGCTTCCTCAGCCAGAGAGGGTGCTCAGGGGCCTCTGCCAATGAGGAGGCAGACAGCTGGGCCACCACGGCCTTCCCCAGAAGGTCAGGGGAGTTGGGCTGTTGTCCAGACCCTACATGACTGATCACATGACTCCTAGCAAATAAATCAGGATCTCCAGATGTCATTTGCCAAGTTTGTTTTTTAAAAAGATGAGCATTGACTGACAGTACCTTGGGGAGAAAAAAAACAAAAAACAAAGAAAAAGATGAACAAGGTCATGGGCATTTTCAACTTCTAAATTCTATAAGGTATAAATAGTCAGGTCATGGTTTGTTTTTTTAAAAATCTCTACCAAGGAAAATTATTTTACATTATAGACAGATGGACTTTGCTTTAATATACCACCAAAACACAATAATAATAAAATGGAAAATCAAAATTAGAATGGGGGTTTGGGAGTAGTGGGATTGTCTTCTCAGGATAGAAACAAAAAGATGACATAAATAAACATGATTTTTCAGTGTGCTTCAAATGAAGACTTTTTGGGCAGATAGTCTGTATGAACCAATAAAGGGCCAGATGCTAAATATTTTACTCTATATGGATCATATAGTCTCTGCCATAACTATTCAACTTTTTCATTATAGTGGGAAAGCAACCACAGCAGATACCATAAACAAATGAGCATGGCTATGTATCAATAAAACTTTATTTATAAAATCAGGCAGCTGGCTGAATTTGGTCCAAGAGCAGTTATTTGTTTACTCTTATTCTAGAACATTATTTTATTATTTTTGTTTACTCTTCTATAAAAATAAAAATATGATAGAATCTACTATTTGAGAATGTTAGGAGAATTAAATGAGTTATTGCAATATTTAGTTACTCAAGTATTTAGAACCATGACTCACACATAGCAAGCACTATGGAAATGTTAGTTAATTTCTGTTAGTATTAGTTATTACATGGACTGTATAACTAAATTAATTCATTGTCCTGATAAATAAGTCTCTACTATGTGTCATTTTTGGGTTCTGTGCTGACCTAACCAATCAGAGCATTTTTGTCATGGAGTGCACAGAATGTGGTGGGAGTCAGAGATGAGAAAAGAGATATTTATCTCTCTATGTATCTCTCTCTCTCTCGCTCTCTGTTTCTCTCTCTCTCTCTCTCTCTATATATATATATGATCTGCTCTCAGAATGTGCTGATCAACTGCATATTTTGTTGATTCACTGTGACATATCCTTAACCACAGTGTTGCTCATACAGAGTCCTGGGTGATGTGAGCTGCATCCAGGAAATGCTGAGTAGATGCCATGTGTATAGATAGATAGAGAGATAGAGAGAGAGAGAGAGAGAGAGAATATATATCTTTCTCATAAATGATATGGCTGTATCTATAGAAGAAAGAAGGAATGGCTCAGAGGCACACACACATAGTAGAGACAGCCAATCCATGAATGGAGGAGATCAGATGAGGCATCCAGGAGGAAGTGATAGCTAAACTGAACATGTAAAACTAGCAAGACTTCGCCTGTCAAAGGAGACAATGGGGGATGAGGGCATAGCTGGAAGGTAGAGGAAGAGTGTTTAATCAGAGGAAACAGACTGAGAAGAGTTGAGGACAACTGGATTACTGAGTGAATGGGAAGTGATGAGGAGGGAGGCTAGAGAGGTGGAAAAAACCTCATGAGCTATGTTGAAGATTTGGGGTGGATCCAAAGCTGGAAGCTTGAATGGTTTAAGCAGAAGAGGGACATGATCAGATTTTTATTTTAGGCAGAATACTATGGCCACACATGGAGAATGGATGGGAAGGGGCAAGACAAAACCATTGAAAAAAAAAAAAAAAAAAACAGAGAGGGCAAAAACATATGGATGAGAGGTGGAGAGAGTGTCAAGAGGATAGGAGGATGGTCAGCCGTTTGAAACTTTTCAGAGGGGTTAAGAAAAATAGGGCCTAAAGAGAGGTCATCCGTGGCCCCAAGAAAGTGCTTGTAAAACAGTGATAAGGCCCAGTGTAGACTGTGAGGACAGTGGCCACTGTGAGATGTTGATTACCACCTGTGGAATCTGTCTTGCAGACCCTGACTCAACAAGAGATGAATGAATACACTCACATGTACTAATCTAAGTGGGCTAGGGATGGTCACTGGCTGCTTTCAGAAGGCAATTGTAGCTAACCAACCATAACTCCCTGTAACTGCTCACATTTATTCAGGATAGATTTAATAACAGACATTTTAAGTCAACATTTTGTGGGTAATTAACATGGTTAAAAAAGTGATTTTATGAATGATAAAAGCTTAGGTTTTAAATACCATTAACAAATTCCCCTTTGACCTCCCCCTGAGAGGACCATCCAGCACAAAGTTTACATGCACAAGCAAATTAAGAGTAGAGACAAAGGAATGTGGGGTAAATAGACTAAACTGGGGAAGCCTTTATTGTCTCTATCTTTTTACCTATGCTAATGTAATGAACCAGCTGCCTTCAGCCTGTCCCAGTAAAGCCTTTCTGCCTTCCAAAAGGTTTGAGACTATAATCTATAATGTTTCCTAATATTTCCCTAATATTTTGCCAGCCACCCTGAGTGAATCTCAACATACTGGAAATATACACAGAGGTTAATTTCAAGAAAATTTGAAAGAGAAGCAGAAGTTGAGTCATAGGTAAGTAAAACTGGAACCAAATAGGGGGGAAGGAAGCATAAAGGAAGCAGCTCGCCAGGAGAGAGAAGGGGGATGGTTGATGGAGATGGTCACTCAAGAAGGCTCCAAGGAACAGGATCCAGAGCAGAGTGTCAGGTCACCCTTGGCAGAAAGGAAGGCATACCACCTGTGACATGCAAGAAAATGTCTAAGAGTAACAACAAAACTCAGTCTGTTGTGGACAAATGAGAGCCAATAAAACTACCCTAGATCTTCTAAAGTAAGGGTTGGAATATGATTTCCTAAGAGTGGGAAGTGGTAGCATCAGGTTGAGAAGCTAGGGGTGGTGGAATAGGTCTGGGTAAGACACCATGAAGAATGTGATGGGATAAGGAAAAAATGAATACAAGATTTGAATGAAGCCTTGAGGTCTCAGATCAGAGGTTGAGAGCATAAATACATGATAGACTCTGACAGCACCATTTGGGGATTTCTCCCTGCAAGCAACACTCTCACTTCTCAGCCCACAACCAGAAAAGACAAAACAGAAAGTGTGAGTGACCCAGAGGTGTGAACTGGCTAGGTGGGAGTTGAAGAAAGCTTCTGAGGAGAGGGTAGTAGAGTGCTGGAGAGAGTGCTGTGGGGACAAAAAAGAACGGCCCAGGCTGAGGAGCCTGCCAAGGGAGGCAAGAAGCACAGGGTGGCTACAGGGAATGTCACAGATGCCCAATCTCAGTTACTACACTCATTAAACTGATTTTGTTTCATTTCATAGCATTCACTAGAATGAATTAATTTCCAAAGCTAATTGGGCTGTCATTTTTTCATATGAGAAAACAAAAGAAACTTACTCATTATAGTGACTAAAGAGAGGGGAGGTAACTTCCAAGTGTTAGTTAATTGAAATGGAATTCCCTATCTAATAACTATTTTACAAAAGTAGCATTTCAAACCCAGCTTGTGGAGCTCTCCATTGAATGAGAGATAGAGCAGAACCGTCTGTCAGCACGTCTTCTTGACGCTTCCTTCTAAAGGAGAGCCTTCAGGCTGGGTGTGCAGCCCTCACACCCAAGGCACACTGCTGACCTCCTTCCCTGACAGCCAGTCTTCCACTTAGTCATACCAGTGCTTCTTGACATTTTCAAATACCTGAATTTTTGGCAGCAGATTTGAGGAAATTAAAAGGCAAACACTTCTTTAAAAAATAAAAGCAAGTTTCAGAAAACTTTCTATAGTTATCCTGTTATTCTTTTGTTTGCCCTTTGGTACCATGTGGCTGCTTGACTGGAAATGGTTACTGCCCTGATAAAGTTCTCTTGTGTCCTCTTGGGTTCCAGAAAACCTGTGCTCTTTCTGTGGCCCTGGTTCCATTTCCCATTTCTGCCTTTGCCTGTCACAGCAAGGTGACCCCTGCCCCAAACCCCAACAGCCTTGCTCAGCCGTGTACCTAGCCCCTCACTGTGTAAAAACAAATTAGTCACACTGATCCAAATGTGTCTGGACAGATTGTCCCCCACCCACACACATAGAATGTGAGTTGAGGGGAACCTGGTTTCCATCTCTGGAGCAGCCTTATAGAAAAGCTGAAAAATCTTCAGCCTCACAACTTTCACAGAGCCACAGAGCTTTCCTCTGTAGTCATTGAATGTCTGTATCTGGAAGCCATTTTTAAAAATAGGAAAGGAAATGTTTTTACTGTTTTTAGATGCACATACTGGCAGGTAATAGCGATAGCTATTTCAGTACTGCAGACACTACCCTAAAAACACTTTCCATACTTTACCTCATTTACTTCTCACAGCAACCTTTACCTGCAACAACAGCGAGCATCTAAAAAGGCACTGTTATTATTCTTTCAGATGGGATGAGGGAGCTTAGAGAACAGCAAAATGATGTCCTAAAGTCACACAGCTACTAACAGAGCCAAGATTTGCACCCAGCCAGGCTGAGCCCAGAGACAGCACTCTGAAATGCCTCATTCAGTGGCTAGTTCATTTGTATTCATTATAAATGATTCAAGTTTTCTGGAACCTAAGACTGTGAGCTTACATAACCCAGGGTCTCCTTTCCGTCCGGCTACACTCATTTCCTTATTTAATACTATGCCTTCTCCTTACATGGTTCTTTAGCAAGTGTAGTCTACAGGCTTTTAATTTGTTGTTTCCTGCCTCTTTAGTCTTCTGCCACCTTCAATTCTTTCCCAAGATCTCGGGTACAATACTGTTTCCTCTCTACCGTTTTTTACTCATATCTTCCACAAGGGGGCACATTCTGACCATAAAGCTTGTGAGGCTCTTCAATCAGCTAAACTACAACCAGCGTCACCCTAATGTTTTCATTCTGTTACAAGAAATGCCTTTATCCAAGCTACATTCCTCATTGTTATTTTATGCAGGGGAAACAACGGTAAAAAAGGAGACCATATAATATTTGTGGACTGTTTGACCATAATTCATTCACTGGATTTCTATGTTAGGTATGGAATCCATTAAGCAGGATATTGAAGCTTATGAATGGAAACCTAGTAATTCCTCTTTAATAAACATGAGTTACTTTTATTTCTTAAACTTTATTAGGCATTTACTCAAAACATTACTCAGAAATGTTTATTAATAATATGAATGATGATCTTGATTCCGTTTGCATTATTACTATGTCTACAGGTCCAAAACACAAAGTCTGGATTATTCATAAAGACTGAGAAAATGGCTGGTGTTTGAATGTAAATCTTAGTTCTTGAGCCTAACTCCATCTTGACACTTCTCACCAACCCTTGTAAGGAAGGAGTGGCTGCTACCACAGTGGCCTTTTTGTGTAGCTGAGGAAACTAAGACATGAGGAGACTTGCTCAGGCCTTGCAAGAGTCACAGATGAGGAATAGGGCTGGTTCTTGTCAGCTCCCTGAGGCCGCACTGGTCACCAAGCAGAGCTAACACAAGAGGAAAAGGAAGAATAAAAGAAATGAGAAGACAATTCTCACATTAAAGGCAAGCTCACCTTGTCCTCTTTGCCTGCTGGACTTCTAAACACTGGATTCCTCCCAGCTTAGTTCCAGGCTCTCTTCTCTTCTTCATTCTTCCCCTAAACGATTGCATCTGCTTCCAGGACTTTTAATATCTCCTCAGACCTCTCCTCTGACATAATTCCCCTGAGTCATAGCTAAATACCTATCTGAAAACTCCATGTGGAGGACTCCTTGCCGTAGTAAACTGAGTAAGTCCAAATTGAAGAAATTGATTTCCTGCCATGTCCCTGAAAAAGCATCAGCATCCTCCCAGCATCCCCCTTTCCCAATTTCAGAAAACGGCCCTGATGTCTACCCAGTTTCTAAAAGCAGACCCCTGGAGCCACACTGATGTCCATCTTTGCCTTTTCCTAAACTCAAATGCGTCAGCCAGTCCCCTTGATTCTAAATCTGAAATAGATCTTGTATTTTTCCACTTTTTTTTTTTCCATTTTGTGTTAAAGTTTCTACAGTCTCTGGCCTGGACCACAGCAGGAGCCTCTCCCTGGAGCCCTGTTTCCATTCATGCTCCCTCCTTCCACAATCCAGTCTCCACACAGAAGCCAGATTAGTCTTCTTAAAATATAGATTTGACTATTATTTATCCTGTTTAAAACTCTTAAACAGCTTCTCTTGGCACATGAAATAAAACCTCGACTCCTTATTATGGCCCAAAAGGTCCTGTACCCTCTGGCCCCCGCCACCTATCCAGCTTTACTCCACTGCTCAGCTGCCTTCTGTGGGATCCAGAGGAAGCCATGCTCTCTTGCACCTCAGGGCCTCTGTGCTGGCTGTTCCTTCAGGCCTTCCTTGGCCACCCTAGCTAGGTCGGTCCTAGTCATTTTCTACTATCTTATTTTTTTCCTTTCTGACACTTTTTACAACCAATAATTATTTTATTATTTGCTTACTCATTTATTATCTCCCTCTCAAACTATGCAACTCCAACAGAGAGGTACAAAAATGTGAATAGTCCAATTAAATTAAATAGTAATTTGACTAATTAAATAGTTTAATTTTGTTTACAAATCCCTGCTCTGCCAAGATAAAAAAATGTAGTCTGAATTGAAGTGGTCCCCTATCCATTTACTTGGGGTTGTGCACAATTTGTAAGGGGATTACATGGCCACCCCATTAAGATCGCCACGTTCTCTGTCCACACTAGCACCTGCCATGACACCTATTGTCCTTTCAAGTTTCTGTCAAATGTTCATAAAGGCCACCAGAGGGATATTCTCTTCCCAGTCACAGACCTTCTCCGTCCAATGAATCTCACCGCTGTTTCTATCAGGTGCAAGCCACATCATTCTGCAGCTCCTGCACCATGCTGGGGTCTAGAGAGACCGTGTTGTTGGAGACGTGTTCTGTCTCAATCTGACTCTGCAGTCCTTCCTACTCTTTCCTACCTGGAACAGGCACAAAGCCCCTTTTTCAAGACCCATCAACGTCTGCACTCTTATTACTCCTCCTCCAGCTCTCTTTCCAGTTCACGGAATCTTTTCCTAGAAGGAAGAGTGGAGGGAATAGATAGTAGCATTGCTCTTATCTTAATATAGAATATTTGAGTAAGGAAACTTACTCAAATATTTTATTCTATATTAAGTCTTGTGTATTCCTCTGAGGGCCTAATTTTTTGAAACACAAAAGCAAAGAGAAGCTTTTTTCTCTGCTTACTATTTACACATCACTTTCCTAAATGTATGAACTCAAAAAACATAATTAGTTGAATTAGGGGAAAGAACTTAAAAAGGAGACTGGAATATATGTATATAAATAAGTTAAGGGTTCAAAATATCTCTCCCTTACATTAGTAGTGTGCCTGGTGCATTGTTGGTGTGTAATAGGTATTTGTAAATTAAAAATTAATAATAAATAAATGAATAAATATTCAGTATTGTCAGAAAACTGCAGTTAGGCAGACAGTCCAGATTACAAATTAGGAGGGACAACTTCTATTCTTTACCTTCCTGCTGAGTGCTTGATCCCATATGGTTCACTTAATTATTCCATTCCAAACTTTTACAATAGACACATAATTATGGTTGATTCTTCATAGATGATGACAGCCATGTTGCAGAGTTCTTTGAACTCCTTACAACAAAATATAAGAATATAATGGTTTATAGCCTTTATAGAAATCAGTTTATTATGCTTTCTTTATGAACAGAATACTTTCAAGGATTCTTCCATTAAATTGTTTTATAAGTTTGTGACAGTCCTTATGTGTTAGGTGAGTCTCTTGAAGGCAGCAGATGGTTGATTGGTGAATTCTTATCCATTCTGCAATTCTGTATCTTTTAAGAGGAGCATTCAGGCCATTTACATTCAGTGTTAGTATTGAGATGTGAGGTACCATTCCATTCATCATGCTATTTGTTGCCCGTATACCTTGGTGTTTTGCTTTTAGTTTTTGGTTTTTAAGTTGTATTTTTGTTTTATAGGTCCTGTGAAATTTATGCTTTAAACAGATTCTGTTTGAAGTGTTTCCAAGATTTGTGTCAAGATTTACAGCTCCTTTCAGCAGTTCCTGTAGTGGTGGCTTGGCAGTGGCAAATTCTCTCAGCATTTGTATGTCTGAAAAAGACTATCTTTCCTTCATATATGAAGCTTAGTTTTGCTGGATACAAAATTCTTGTCTTATAATTGTTTTGTTTAAGGAGGCTGAAGATAGGGCCCCAATCCCTTCTAACTCGTAGGGTTTCTGCTGAGAAATTTGCTGTTAATCTGAAAGGTTTTCCTTTGCAGGTTACCTGGTGCTTTTGTCTCATAGCTCTTAAGATTTTTTTTCCTTCATCTTAACTTTAGGTAACCTAATGGCAATGTGCCTAGCCAATGATCTTTTTGCAATGAATTTCCCAGGCATTCTTTGTGCTTCTTGTATTGAATGTCTGGGTCTCTAGAAAGGTCAGGGAAGTTTTCCTTTATTATTCCCCCAAATATGTTTTCCAAACTTTTAGATTTCTCTTCTTCCTCAGGAACACCGATTATTCTTAGGTTTGGTCGTTTAACATAATCCCAGACTTCTTGGAGACTTTGTTCATATTTTCTTATTCTTTTTTCTTTGTCTTTGTTGGATTGGGTTAATTCCAAGACCTTGTCTTAGAGCTCTGAATTTCTTTCTTCTACTCGTTAAATTCTGTTGCTGAGGCTTTCCAGGGCATTTTGCATTTATATAATGTGTCCATTGTTTCCTGAAATTTTAATTGTTTTTTATTTATGCTATCTATTTTCTTGAATATTTCTCCCTTCACTTCTTGTGTCATTCTTTGGATTTTCTTACTTTGGGCTCCACCTTTCTCTGGTGCCTCCCTGATTAGCTTAATAACTAACCTCCTGAATTCTTTTTCAGGTAAATCAGGGATTTCTTCTTGGTTTGGGTCCATTGCTGGTGAGTGAGAATGATGTTTTTGGAGATGTTAAAGAACTTTGTTTTGCCATGTTACTAGAGTTGGTTTTCTGGTTCCTTCTCACTTGGGTAGACTCTGTCATTTGGATGCCCAAAAAGTGTCCAAATACCAAATATTGTTGAGGAGGTCAAGTACAAAGGACACACTGACAATTGGTAGACTGCAATGGTGCTATCACATTTAGAAAAATTTGATAGAAAAATTTTATCACCTTCACAAAAAAATTTGTAAAATTGAAGAGCTATGTACCCATGGCCCAGTGTTTCTACTTTGTATTAAGATCCTTGAAGAAACACACATATATATGAAACAGGAAATGCACAGAATGTTTATAGCATCATTTCTTCAAACATTTCCTCTCAACCTCTCAAAAACAAAAACATAAACAGGAGACTAGGTAAATAAATTGTAGAATATTCACACAATAAAATAGTATATAGCAGGGAAAATTAATGAACCAGAGCTGTAACTTTCAGTGTGAATGAATCTCACAAATGCAGTTAAGCAAAAACAAGCACATGAAGAGTGCAAATATTTGCAGTGACTATAGTTGTTCACAGACATTCTTGACTTTCCACTTTGTAATAAAATACCAATATTAATTAGAAAATTGCTTCCCATCATAAAAGGGATCTTACGGCTTAGTGTGGTTATGTGATTGAGTTCTAGCAAATGAGCTGCACGTGAAAGTGATGATTATGATTTTTAAAAACTTCATAAAGGAGTTTTGCTCTGTTGCTAATGATCCTTTCTTTTGCCCTTCTACATCTTTCCTTTCTTCGAGCTCACAATGTGGACATAATGATTGAAATTCTAGCAGCCTACTTTACTCCAGAAAGTGACTTTAAAAATGAAACTATGAGCTAGGATGGTATAGAAAATATGTATCTAGATTCCTAAATGCCACCATAAAAGCTCTGGCTGGCCTACCTCCAGATTTCTTTAATGTGATAGAAGAATAAATTTATATTTTGTTTAGATTACTGTCCTTTGTTGTTTTCTGTTATATCTATTTGTTTCTATTCATGTCTGATACAGATGTGCATAAAATAGAGATGTAAATTACATCTAAAACATGTAAAGCAACTAGCATGTGGCAAAGGCACGGGAAAGCACACAATGGCAAACTACAAATTTAGGATAGTGGTTACTTGTGGGCTAGAAAACAGGAGGAGAAGAGCAGAGGAGATATATACAACCTCTATTGCATTTTGTTTTGTTTTATTCTTTATGTTTTTTGTGTGTATCTTAAATACTAGCATAGTACTGTTTAAAATGTTTAAACAGAAAAGGCCTCTGGAGTTCTTGGAGCATAAAGCATATGGAATTATCATTATGAACTCTGCATTCTATCTGCCCCTCTCAAAACTCAATGGCCTCTGGTGATCTGAGTTGAATAAACTGGTGATTCTCTCGGCTTTTTTATTTTCTCTTCTGTTTTAGACAGAGTCTTACTCTGTCACCCAGGCTTGAGTACAATGGTGCATTCTCAGCTCACTGCAACCTCTACCTCCAGATTCAAGTGATTCTTGTGCCTCAGCCACCTGAGTAGCTGCGATTACAAGTGGCCAGCTAATTTTTGTATTTTTGGTAGAGAGGGAATTTCACCATGTTGGCCAGGCTGGTCTTGAACTCCTGGCCTCAAGTGATCTGCCTGCCTCAGCCCCCCAAAGTGCAGAGATAACAGGCATGAGCTACCATGCCCAGCCTTAACTATTCTTTGAAGTCCAAAACAGCCACTCTGTTTACTCCCTCTCCTCTAGCCCACTCTTGCTCCTCACAGATATTCAGAAGTTGCAGAGAAGCCTTTCTTCAGCCAAAAGTCTTTCCAGTTTTATAACACATTCATACTTCACATGTCGCCTCAGTCTGTGTTTCCAGAGAGGAAGAAGTAGAAGGAGAAGACAGAAGCCCTCTATCATCTCTGTGCCTAGAAGTGGAGTTTGGTTCTACTTCACATTAAGCTTTTCTTTGTTCATATGGCATTATTCCAAAGGGCTGGCAAAGCAGGAGTTTTGTTATGTGGCTCGCTGGTGCTAGGTGCTTGGCACATCGGGCTGCCATCTCCCCACCATGCTAAGAAGATGTCAAACATGAGGGGGTGTTGAGGAGCATGTCAAGAATAGAATAGCTTCTACAATGACAGTAAACAATTTCCCCTCTGGAATGTTTCACTGATGCGCTGATGGGATTAGACAGCATGCTTTTCTTAGAAAACTTTATTATAGACACAATCACTTATATAAAGATGAAAGTGGTGTTTGGGGGAAAATGCCAAGTTGCAAATCTGAGGTGGAGAAGACATTCCATTAACCTTGTATCTACGAGGCTATTAATTTCAAACGATAAAGGGAAGTCAGATAAAGCCAATTAGCATAAAACACTCCTGCTCAGCTTTGTAGACCTTCGACAAATAGCAGCAACGATGAAGGACATTTGGGGATGGAGCTTTTCCAAGGGACTATTAAAGTGATACTGTCTTCACTTTCTTTCATCTTGTGTTTTCTATGTGCTAAGTCCTAAGGAAACTACTAAGTGATTTCTTAAATCCATTCTTCTTCCTTTCTTTTCTTTCCTTTATGATTTAATGCCCTGGATCTTTGCAGAAAATAGACAAATGATGGCATATTCTTTGGGGGAAGAAAACACGTGATTACACCTGATGTCCAGAATAACTGGAAGTCCTTCTACCTGCTGGAGAGCTGCCATTTTGAAATTCTTGGTGCAACTGTGGTGATGAGATTTTTTTACCTGGGATTATTTCAGCATTTAAGAGTGAAGATTGAGGTAACATGGGTGAACACACACAAATTTGGTTTGTGTGGTGGTGACTCTTTTTTCCAAGTATATCTGCAAATATACTATTGCAGGTACATTTTTGAGCATTCACCTTATGCTCGGCTCCAGGTAGATCAACATGGAAGACACAGGAGGCATCTAAGGTATGAAACTTTCTACTGCTATAAAGAACTTGGGAGCAAGGATCGTGCCTTGCTCATCTTTGTTTCCCCTGTGCCTGGTATGTGGTGGGTGCTCAGTTATGAGTTTTGAGTGAATAGAGCTATAGACATCAAACAATTAAAAAAATAAATGATAATATCATAGTAATAACTGCCAAAATGTGATATTGACCCTAAGATGTATGGAAGCTAAATAAGGGGAACAAGAATCATTTGTCCTTGAGTATTTTTATTATTTCCATTTTGAGGTTGAAGACATTGATGCATAGAGAAGTCAAGCAACTTGCCTGAAATCAGAGTGATGGAGTGCATTGGACTCCTTGGAAATATTCTCTGTCTTTAAAATAACTGTATATTCTTGTGTGTTTATTTTGTTGATAGTTATGGATACCTATTGCTAAATCAGGCACTACTAGATGTAACAAGAAGATAATATGGAGACCAAATTAAACTGAAAAACAGAAGTTCCTAAGGACTGTCTCATCCATGCCACTTGTCCTCCCCCATCTTTGGAAATGCGTGGTTAGTTTTGATTGTCACGCACACTGGGGTACTACTTTAATTTAGTGATCAAGGCCAGGGTTGCTAGATGTCCTGTAATGCCTAAGACAGTGTGACTCTGTGAAGAATTGTCCCATCCAAAAACTCAGTGGTGTCCCTATGTGACACTAGACTAAGTCTGTCTGAAATGTGTCTAAATGCCATTGTAGAGAAAAGATGTTTGCTGAGAACAAACCAATAGAGTCGTTTAGAAGGAGTGTCAACTCTGGGATTGGACCCTGACACTCTGCGGGGTGGCGTGTCCCAGGTGGAGCCGGGACGTCCGGGATCTGACCATTTAAATGCTACCTGGGAAGGGGCGGTGGCGGGAGTGGCTGTATCCTGGGAGGGTGGTGCTAGCAAACCTGGCAGCTGACTGGGTGGGGCATGCCTTCCTTGGCAGTCCTGGAGGGGAGGGCAGAGGGTCCCCGTCCCCGCCCCACGTGCTCAGGCCAAACAGCTTTTCCTCCCTGATCTCTCAGAGGCGCCTGCTGGTGGCCAACGCAGGACAGCCTCCTGCGTGCGTGCTGTGGGCTTCTCCTTCAGTGTCCTCTCATTGCCTGAGGTTGGGCCCCAATGCAGCGGTACATTTCTTTGAGGTTGAAAAACTGCCCCTAGGCCTCATTGGATTGTAATCTCGGTATTCTTATGGGAAACTTAAGACCACCTTTGTGCAGGATGACCCCCAGTCCACTCTGAATCTCACTCATGAGCATGTGTGAAAGTACCGGCGTGGGGTAGGGGCAGAAATGGGGTGGTGGAGCATTCAGCTTCTCAGGCCCAGGGTGACGGCCCAAGTGGACCAAACTTTGAGAACTCTGCCGGAGAAACATGAGACTATCTTGAGGCCCACAGGACTCCTGGAGCAATTTCCCCTTTGTAGAGCGCTTGGTGAGGTGGGAAGAAAGGCTGCTTTGCCCAGAGTGCAATGTTGTGTGACCTCATATGAACATACCACTGCCAGTCCCTCCCCTCCATGGCCCTATGATCTTGGGCAAGTCACTTAACCCCTCCAAACGTCTGTGAGAACTGAAGACAAAAGCTTCTGAAAGTATTGCACACAATCCCTAGCACTTTGCAGGCACGCAATAAATGCTAATCATATTATTATTATTATTATTTTTAGGCAAAGTCTCACTCTGTTGCCCAGGCTGGAGTTTACTGGCACAATCTCAGCTCACTGCAATCTCCACCTCCCGGGTTCCAGCCATTCTCCTGCCTCAGCCTCCCAAGTAGCTGGGATTACAGGCATGCACCACCACACCTGGCTAATTTTGTAATTTTAGTAGAGATAGTTTTACCATGTTGGCCAGGCTGGTCTCGAACTCCTGGCCTCAAGTGATCCACCCACTTCAGCCTTCCAAACTGCTGGCATTACAGGTGTGAGCCACTGTGCCAGGCCTAATGGTATTATTAAATTACATTGTCATCTTATTAAATAAGTCCTCATTGAATTGGGGTTTACTCAATGCATGGAAATAAGGAAAATGGTGGGAGATGGACAAGGGAGAGGTGTCATGGTTTAGATTTCATTCCTGGCCTGTAGGTACTTAACATCTATAGGTGCTGAGAGAGGAGGCATCTCACCTGGTTGCCATTAATGGCATACGATGGCAGTGGGTACTTTCAGGGGATGGAGATGTACAGAAAGTGGGTAATTTTGTGTTGGCCTATTTACATGGGAAGGTTTCCAGCACCAAAAGTGCTGCATGGCTGGTTCTCTGCATGATAAAGTGCCCAAGTAGAGTTTCCAGGCCAATAGGTCTGAAGCGCCCCTCCTTCAAAATACTAAGAGCTACACCTAGTGTTATCTGACTGTCAAAATGGGACAGGCATGGTTGTCTTCCAAATTACAGGGGTGAAAATTAAGTTAACAAAACTGCCTTATTTTTAAGTTTTCCTCACACATATTTCCTAATGCTTTGATGCTTCTTACAACTCATTGGCCTGTGAGTATGAACAGAGGGCAAAACGAGTGACCAAGGAGCAGATGACTATTATTGGCAAGATTCAGAAGCAGCTGTGAGATATGATAACTTAGATTTTTTTAATTTTCCAGCTTGTGATTTTTTTTTTTTTTTGAGAGGGAATCTTGCTCTGTTGTCCAGGCTGGAGTGCAGTGACACGATCTTAGCTCACTGTAACCTCCACTTCCCGGGTTCAAGTGATTCTCTTGCCTCAGCCTCCCTAGTAGCTGGGATCACAGGTGCATACCACCATGCCCGGCTGATTTTTATATTTTTAGTTGACATGGGGTTTCATCATGTTGGCCAGGGTGGTCTCAAACTCCTGACCTCAAGTGATCCACCTGCCTCAGCCTCCCAAAGTGCTGGGATTACAAGCATGAGCCACCGTGCCCAGACTTAGCTTGTGATTTTTATACTCCTCACTTGTGATAAAACTACATATCATATATTTCATGGTGTTTCTCAGAGAGATTACCACACTTTTGAAGATTCTTCTTCCTAAACTCTATTTAGAACCTCAGCTCTAGAATTGAGAGATAAATGACTGCTTGAGAGACTATGATCCCTTCTGGACCACCTGGGAAAGACTCAAACTCTCTGAGTCTCAGTTTAAGCATATACAAGTTAGTCATAATAATTTCTACTTTTGTGAATATTAGAGAATATAAAGTATCTAAAATTCCTGGCACATAAAACATGCTCAATAAACAGCCCAACTGACATAAACAAGCAAGTGTCCAAGTGACACAGTAGGTGAACTACAGCAGAGCTTCTCACACATTAATGTACTTAGGAGTTATCTGAAATCTTGTTAAAATGCAGATTCTGATTTTCTGTAGGTCTGGATTGGGGCATTGCTAACAAGCTCCCAGGTGACGCTAATGCTACTGGTCTGTAGACCAATATTCAGTAGCAAAGAACTCAACTTTACTATATAGCAACAGCTCAGGTGATGGGTGTTGAGAGATCGACTTAACCAAGCAGCACCTTGGGAGAAGCTCTAGGCAGGAGATACAGGATTCATAGAGAGGAGATCAAGGTATAAGGATGAATGTTTCATTTCTCAGTGGCTCTGTCTTTTAAATTGAATTTCACTCTTGTGTTCCTCAGACTGATGGTTTTCTTTCCTTGCTGTTGATGTGGGTTCATATTGAAGTTAATGTAATTCTTGCCATTCTTTGTACAGACTCCTCAGTTGTTCCTCCATATCACTGAAAAGGCTAGGACTTCTGAGACTTGCCTCCAGCTGTCTGTGGGACATAGAACTAGGGAAGGAACCAGTCTTTGTTGTTGTTGTTTTAATGTTTTAATTTTTTACTAATACATAATAGATGTACATATTTTCAGGGTACATGTAATTTGATACAGTCATATAATTAAGTTAGTATAATTGGGATATCTGTCACCTTAAATATTTATCTTGCCTTTGTGTTAACATTAAAATCGCTGTTTTCTAGCTATTTTGAAATGTACAATAGACTAATGTTAACTATAGTCACCCTACTGATCTATTGAACATCATATCTTATTTCTTCTAACCATTTATTTGTACCCATTCATCAACCTCTCTTCTTCCCACCAGCCCCACCCTTCCTTGCCTCTGGTAACCGCCAATCTATTCCCTGTCTTCATGTCTTCACTTTAGCTCCCATGTGTAAGTGAGTACATGCAATATTTGTCTTTCTGTGCCTGGCTTATTTCTCTTTACATGATGACCTCTAGTTCCATTCATGTTGCTGCAAATAACAGGATTTCATTCTTCTTTATGGAGGAATAATATTCCATTACCTATAGTTATCATACTTTTGTTGTTGTTGTTGTTGAGACAGGGTCCTACTCTGTCACACAGGCTGGAGTGCAGTGGTGCAATCACAGCTCACTGCAGCTTTGACCTCCTGGGCTCAAGTGGTCCTCCCACCTTGGCCTCCTCAGTAGCTGGGACTGCAGGTGCATGCCCACCATACCCAGCTAATTAAAAAAAAAAAGAAACTGTAGAAACGGAGTCTCACTATGTTGCCCAGGCTGATCTCAAACTCCTGGGCTCCAGCAATACTCCCACCTGGGCCTTCTAAAGTGCTAGGATTACAGATGCATGCCGCCTCATCCAGCTGGCATTTTCTTTATTCATTTATCTATTGATGGGTGCTTCATATTTTGGCTACTGTGAGTACTACTGCAGTAAGCATGGGACTACAGATATATATCCGGTAGTGGAATGCTGTATCCTATAGTTCTAGTTTTAGTTTTTTGAGGAACCTCCATACTGTTTTCCATAGTGGAAATGCACTAATTTACATTCTTCTGCTTGTGTTTATCCAGTTTTCTCAGGACCATTTATTGAACAGACTGAAGTTTCATGTCGCATGTTCTTGGCAACTTTGTCAAAAATGAGTTGGCTGTAAGTGTATGGAGTTATATCTGGGTTCCATATTCTGTTCCATTGGTTTATGTGTTTGTTTTTATGTCAGTACCATGCTGATTTCATTACTGTAGCTTTGTAGTATAATTTTGAAGTAAGGTAGTGTGTTGCCACCAGCTTTGTTCTCTTGTTCAGGATTGCTTTGTCTATTGGGGTCTTATGATTCCATATAAATTTTAGGATTTTTTTTCCTATTTCTATGAAGAATGTTATTGGTATTTTGATAAGGATTGCATAGAATCTGTAAATTGCTCAGGGTAGTATTTTTATTCTAATATTAGTTCTTCCAATTCATGAGAATGTAATTTCTTTTCTTTGTGTGTACGTGTGTCCTCTTCACTTTATCAGTGTTTTATGGTTTTTTTTTTTTTCGTAAAGATCTTTCACATCTTTGGTTAAATTGATTCCTAGGTATTTAAAATTCTTTGTAGCTACTGTAAATGGGATTTTATTTTAAAAATTATTTTCAGATTGTTTGCCATTGGCGTATATAAATGCTACTGATTTTTGTGTGTTGATTTTGGATTTGCAACTTTAGCTAATTCATTTATCAGCTCAATTTTTATGGTATAATCTTTAGGTTTTTCTAGGTATAAGATCCTGTCATGTGCAAACAAACCTAATTTGACTTCTTTCTTTCCCATTTGGGTGCCACTTATTTCTCTTGCTGAATTGCTCTGTGTGGGACTTCCAGTACTATATTGAATAAAAGTGGTAAAAGTGGGCATCCTTGTCTTGTTCCAGATCTCAGACAGAAGACTTTCACTTTTTCCCCGTTCACTATGATGTTGACTGTGAGTTTGTCATACCTGGCCTTTATTATTTTCAGGTATGTTTCTTCTATGCCCAGTTTGTTGGGCTTTTTATCATAATAGGATGTTGAATTTTATTGAATACTTTTTTAACATCTATTGAAATGGTCATATAGTTTTTGTTCTTGGTTCTGTTAATGTGGTGTATTACATTCATTGACTTGTGTATGTTGAACCATCCTTTCACCCCTGGGATGAATCTCACTTGATCATGATGAATGATCTTTTAAATGTGTTGTTGAATTCAGTTTGCTAGTATTTTATTGAGCTTTTTTAGTTTAGTTTAATTTTGTTTGTTTTTTTTTTGCATCTGTGTTCTTCAGTGATCTTGACCTGTAGTTTTCTTTTCTTTTCTTTTCTTTTTTTGTTGTGTCCTTGTCTGGTTTTGGTATCAGGATAATACTCAATTCATAGAATGAGTTTGAAGTATTTTCTCTTCTCCAGATTTTTTGAAGAGTTTGAGGAAAATTTGGTAGAATTCAGCAGTGAAATTATTGCATCCTGGGCTTTTCTTTGATAGGAGAATTTTTCTTATACTTTTGATCTCATTTCTCATTATTGGTTTGTTGGGGATTTCTGTTTCTTCGTGGTTCAATCTTGGTAGATTATATATATCCAAAAAGTTATCAATTTCTTCCAGGTTTTCCAATTTGTTGGTGGATAGTTGTTCATAATAGTTTCTAATTATCCTTGTGGTCTCAGTTGTTATGTATCTTTTTTAATTTCTGAATTTATTTGGGTCTTTCCTATTTTTTTTAGTTAGTTTAGCTCAAGGTTTGTCAATTTAGCTTATCTTTTTTTAAAAAAAACTTTTATTTCATTGATTTGTATTTTTTTTACATATCAAATTCATTTATATCTGTTCTGATTATTTCTTTCCTACTACTAATTTGGAGTTTGATTAGTTCTTGTTTTTCTAGTTCCTTGAGGTGCATCATAGTTGATTATTTGAAATATTCTTACTTTTTGGGTGTAGTTGTTTATTAATGTAAACTTCCTTCTTAGTATTGCCTTTTCTATATTCTACAGATTTTGGTGTGCTGTATTTACATTCTTATTTGTTTCAAGAAACTTTTAAATTTCCTTCTTAATTTCTTCCTTGATTTATTGGTTGATCAAGGAGAATGTTTTTAATTTCTATGTCTTTGTCTAGTTTCTGAGATTCCTCTTGTTATTGACTTCAAGTTTTATTCCATTATGGTAAGAAAAGATACTTGATATGATTTCTTCTTATTTGAATTTTTTGAGACTCATTTTGTGACCTATGATATATTATATTCTGGAGAATGTTCCATGTGCTGATTAAAAGAATGTGTTCTGTAGTTGATGGGTGAAGTGTTCTTTGGATGTCAAATAGGTCTATCAAGTCTTGAGTGTAGTTAAACTCTGATGATTCATTGCTGGCTTTTTTTGGTTGATCTGTTCACTACTGAGGGCACTGTTGAAGTCCCCTATTATTACCGTGTAGCAATCTATCTCTCCCTTTAGATCCACTGTTTGCTTTATATGCTTGGGTGCTCCAATGTTGGGTGCATAGATATTTATAGTTGTTATATTCTTTTGCTGAATTGACCCCTTTATCATTATATATTGACCTTCTTTGTCTGTTTTTACAGTTTTTGACTGGTAGTCTATTTTATCTGTTATAAATATCGCTGTTCTTGATCCTTTTTTGGTTTATCTTTTTCCACCCCTTCACTTTCAGTATATATGTATCTTTATAGCTGCGGTGGGTTTCTTTGGCAGCATGTAGTTGGGTCTTGTTTCTTTATCCATTCAGCTACCCTATGCCTTTTAATTGGAAGATTGAATCCATTTACATCCATGTTATTATGGACAAGAAACAGAATGGCAGGACTTACTACTGCCATTCTGCTTCTTGTTTTCTTGCTGTTTTGTAACTCCTCTCTACCTTTCTTACTGTTTTCCTTTTGTGGTTAAGATAATTTCTCTGGTGGTATGTTTTAATTCATTGCTTTTTTATTTTAGTGTATCTATGACAGGTTTTTGCACTGTGGTTACTGTGAAACTCACAAAAAACATCTTTTAGATATTACAAGTTATTTAAAGAATTGACATCTTAGATCACAAGAGAAGAATGGAAACAAAGAAAGAAAAAACTAAAAAAAAAAAAAAAAAAAAACCACGACACTTTAACTCCATCCTTCCTCCTCATTTTGACATTTTGTTGTCTTTGTTGACATGTATTGTTGCCCATATCTTAATCAGTTGCTTTAGCTATTCTCATTTTTGATAGATTTATCTTTTGGGCTTTATACTAGAGGCATGAGCAGATTTTACATTGAAATTACAGTATTGGGGTTTTTTTTGAGTTGTCTTTGTACTTAATTTTAGCAATGAGTTTTATACCTTCCATTGTTTTCTTTTTACATGTTATTATTTGTTTATTTCAGATTGAAAAACTTTCTTTAGCATTTCTGTAAATAATTCTGATGGTGGTGAATTCTTTTGGCTTTTACTTAACCTGAGAAAAACTTTATCTCTGCTTCATATTTGAAGGACAGCTTTGCTGGATGTTTTGATGGCAGTTATTTTCTTTCAGCACTTTGAAAATATTATCCTACTCTTTCCCATCCTGCATGGTTTCTGTTGAAAAGTCTGTTGCCAGACTAATTGGAATTCCTTTATATGTTATTCGCTTCATTTCTCTTGCTGCTTTTAGGATTCTCCCTTTGTCTTTGACTTTTGAGAGTTTGATTATTATATGCCTTGGGATAGTCTTACTTGGGTCAAATCTGGTGTTCTCTGACCTTCCTGTACCTTAATATTTGTACCTTTCTCAAGTTTTGGAAAGTTTTCTATTATTATTTCTTTAAATAAGCTTTCTACCCCTTACTCTTGCTCAATGCCCTCTTGAACACCAATAAGTCTTAGATTTGGCCTTTTGAAGTAACTTTCTATATCTCGTAGGCAATCTTCATTCCTTTCATTCTTTTTTCTCCTCTGTGCATTTTCAAATAGCTTGCCTTTGAGATCACTGATTGTACTCCTTCAACAAGTAGGCAAGGTAAGATTTAAAAAGATTTTGAGTAAATAAGATGAATAGGAGACCAGAGATTCATACTGGGCCAGTTTACTAAGACACAGAGATCCATGCTTCCCATTTTGAAAATGATGCCTTCCTTACAGAGTCTTCTACATTCATTCTATAGAAGCTATGACCATGTTCTAAAAGTCGTGGGAAACTATAGACCCAATGCTGCAAACTCAAGCACTGATAGATCCAGAGGGCACTTGACCTGTCTTAGAAGGTATGATATTATGATTATACACATTAGTTTTTATTTGTGATTTCTGCCTCATAACTCCCATAGCCCTTGTTATAATTTTTGGGGTGCTTTAGACCTCAGAAGTTGTCTTCAGAAAACAGAATCTGTCTCTCACCTTCTCCTGCCTGCCTTTCACCTGCTTCTTTTTCTCCCCCAGGCAGGCCTTTCAAACTAATATGATAAAGGGATTTTATGTTTTCCTTCAGAGAGAAAAAAACCCATTGTCTGTAGGCAAAGAGAGTTTACATTTTCCTTTACATTCTGTTTGCCTTTAATTTCTTTTTCTTGCATTATTGCACTGTGCCAACCTCTGTTACCATGTTAAATAGAAGTGGTAAGACCAGACTTCCTCACCTTGTTCCTGATGTTACAGGGAGCAGTGTTTTTTATGGACCTAATTTTGCCTCCTATTCAGGAAAAACTTTTCTTAGTATTCTACCCAATGTGTTGTGAGTTATTAGGTTTTCCAGTCTGAATAGTTAAAACAGGCACTAGTCCTGGCTCTGCTGGAGATCCAGAAATTTTTCCTTCTAATCTTTTAGGATGTTTTTCCTCTTGGTCTTAGGTAGTTCCCTTACATGGGTATACTTATTAATACTTAGTTGATGATTTGAGAGGGACTATCCAGAGTTATCTCTTTGTGCAGTTCTATCCTCGCTGGTACTCTGTCTGTAAACTCTAGCCCTGTGGCCTCCCTGAACTCCCAGTTCTTTCTACACAGGCTTTCCAGTATTTGTAACACAACCTTAAGACTCTCTCCAGGCAGTAAGTTAGGGTAATCATAGGGTTCATTCATCTCCTTTGTTTCAGGTTTCTCAGGGTTCTCTCTCTGTTCTTCACTGACTGATGTTCAATGCCCCTAAATCATTATTTAATATATTTTGTTCACTTTGTGATTTTAGGCATAATGGTGAATGTAATCCCAACTTATCACTGTTGAAAGCAGATATCCCAAATATCCTTTTTTAAAATTTGTTTCCCACTTATTTTGGTTGTGGCCAAAACACATAATCTGTATTATTATGATACTTTAAATTTATTGAAACCAGTTTTATGGCCTATCATGTGATTTCTCTTGATGAATGTTCCATTTACTTGAAATGAGCGTATCTTCTGAACATTATAATGTGTGCAATGTTTTATAAATGTCAGTTAGATCAGCTGGTTGATAGGGTTGTTTGCGCCTTCTCTACTGTTCATTAAGAAGACATAACAATCCTTGCTGAGTCAATAAGAAGTTAGCTAATAGCACTGTTCTATCAATCACTGAGAGAAAAAAATTGAAATCCTAAATATAGTACTAGATTTATCTTATTTTCCTTCTTAATTCTGTCAGTTTTGCTTCATATATTTCAAATTTCTATATTAGGTGCATAGGCATTTAGTATTGCTATGTCTTCTTGAGGAGTTGACTTCTTTATCATTATAAAGTGTCTCTTTTTTCCTTTAATAATATTGTTCTGAAGTCTACTTTTTCTGAATATTATAGCCAACTTAGTTTTCTTGTTATTTGTATTTTATAGTATACTTTTTACAAAATCTTACTTTTAACTTTGTTTTTACCATGTTTGTATCAGTCCTTTTTCACACTGCTGATAAAGACATATCTGAGACTGGGAAGAAAAAGAGATTTAATTGTACTTACAGTTCCACATGGCTGGGGAGGTGAAAGGCACTTCTTACAGAATCATGGTGGGAGGTGAAAGGCACTTCTTACATGGTGGCAGCAAGAGAAAATGAGGAAGATGCAAAAGTGGAAACCCCTGATAAACCCATCTGATCTCATGAGACTTATTCACTATCACGAGAACAGTATGGGGAAACCGCCCCATGATTCAAATTATCTCCCACTGGATCCCTCTTACAAATTGTGGGAATTATGGGAGTACAATTCAAGATGAGAGTTGGGTGGGGACACAGAGTCAAGCCATATCATTCCACCCTGGCCCCATCCAAAATTTCATGTTCTCACATTTCAATACCAATCGTGCCTTCCCAACAGTCCCCCAAAGTCTTAACTCATTTCAGCATTAACCTAAAAGTTCACAGCCCAAAATTTCATCTGAGACAAGGCAAATCCTTTCTGCCTATGAATCTGTAAAATCAAGAGCAAGATAATTACTTCCTAGATACAATGGGGATATAGGTATTGGGTAAATACAGCTGTTCCGAATAGGAGAAATTGGCCAAACAAAGTGGTTACAGGGCCAGTGCAAGTCTGAAATCTAGTGGGGCAGACAAATATTAAAGCTCCAAAATTATCTCCTTTGACACCAGGTCTCACATTCAGGTCACAGTGATGCAAGAGGTGGGTTCCCATGGTTTTAGGCAGGTCCACCTCTGTAGCTTTGCAGGGTACAGCCTCCCTCCCATCTGTTTTCATGGGCTGACATTAAATGTCTGTGGCTTTTCCAGGTGAATGGTGCAGGCTGTCAGTGGATCTACCATTCTGGGATCTGGTAGATGGTGGCCCTCTTTTCACAGCTCAGCTAGTCAGTACCCCAGTAGGTGCTCTGATTTGGGTGCATAAAAACTTATAATTGTATTTTCTTGGTTAATTGATCCTTTTGTCATTATATAATGTTCTTCTTTGTTGCTTATGACAGTTTTTGACTTAAATCCTATTTTGTCTGGCATAACTATTGGCCACATCTGGTCTTTTTCAATTACCATTTAAACAGAATGTCTTTTTCCATCCTTTTACTTTCAGTCTATGCATGTCCTTAAATCTAAAGTTAGTCTCTTATAGACAGCATATAGTTGAATCGTTTTTCAAAATCCATTCAGCCACTTTATGGCTTATTTGAGGAGTTTAATCTATATATATTTAAAGTAATTACTGATAATAAAGTACTTATTAACATTAGATTAATTATTTTATATTTATCTTATAGATTTTTGTCCCTTTTTTCCTCTCTATCTTCCTTTGTGTTTCATTGATTTTATTTTTCGAGCGGCAGGTTTTGATTCTTTTCTCTTCTGTATTTTTTTAATAGATGTTTTCTTTGTGGTTAACATTGGACTTACATAAACTACCTTATATTTATGACAATGTATTTTAAGTTGGTAACAACCTTGACATCCATTGCATACAAATGCTGTATTCTCTTACTTCTACTACCCCACACACTTTATGTTATTGATTTCACAAATTACATCTTTTTATAGTGTGTATCTATTAACATTTAATAGTTACATTTATTTTTCTTACTTTTATCTTTTAAATTAAATACCAGAGTTAAATGTTATTTATACACCATCATTACAGTATTTCAGTATTCTGCATTTGTCTGTAAATTTACCTTTTCCCATGAGCATTATACTTCCATATTCTTTTATGATGCTTTCTAGCATCATTTTATTTCAACTTGAAAGACTCTTCTTAGTGTTTCTTGTGAGGCAGGTCTAATGGTGATTCTTTCCACTTTTGTTTGTCTGGGAAAGTCTTTATTTCTCCTTCATTTCTGAAGGACACCTTTGTCAGATAGAGTATTCATAGCTGGAAGTTTTAACCTTTTAGTACTTTGAATATATTATCCCACTTCCTTCTGGCCTACAAGGTTTCTGTTGAGAAATCTACTGATAGTCTCATGAGGGCTCCCTTGTACATGACTCTTTTCTTTTGCTGCTTTCAAAACTCATTCTTTGTCTTTGACTTTTAACAATTATATTATACTGTGTCTCGTTGTAATATGTTTTTAAATTAAAATTTTTTTTAACTGAATTGATGTACATAATTGATGTATATGTTTATGGGGTACATGAGCTACTTTGATAGAGGCATACAAAACATAATAATCACATCATGAAAAATGAGATATCCATATCCTCAAGCATTTATCATTTATGTTATAAACAATCCAATTATACTTTTTTAGTTATTACAAAATATACAATTAAATTATTGTTGACTATAGCCACTGTGTTGTGTTATCAAATACTAGGTCTTGTTTATTCTGTGGGCTGTCTCTTCACTTTTCTTTATAATGTTCTCTGATGAACAAAAGTTTCTAAATTTTGTTGAAGTCTAATTTACATTTTCTTTTGTTGCTTGTGCTTTTGGGATCAGTCTAAGAATCTGTTGCCAAATCAAAGCTCATACTTATCTACCCCTACGTTTTCTAGATTTTATAGAGTTTTATAGATTCTCAAATTTAAGCTTTTTGTCTATTTTGAATTAATTTTTGTACCTAGTGTGAGATAAGAATTTAACTTCATTCTTTTACGTGTAGATATCCAGTTGTCCCACTGCTATTTGTTGAAGAAAGTATTCTTTCCGTATTGAATAGTCTTGGCTCCCTTGTCAAAATCAATTGACTATAGATGTATGGTTTTATTTTTGGGTGCTCTATTCTATTCTGTTTATCTATATTTCTTTTCTAATGCCATTACCACACTGTTCTGATTACTGTCTTTGCCATACGTTTTGAAATTATAAAGTAGCAATTCTCTAACTTTATTCTTTTTACTCTGAGTTGTTTAGACTATTTGGTATTTTAACAATTCCATATGAATTTTAATATCAACTTGTGCAGTTTTGTAAAAGATCAGTTGGAATTTTGATAAGAACTGTATTAAATCTGTAGATTATTATTATTATTGTTATTATTATTTGAGACGGAGTTTTGCTCTGTTGCCAGACTGGAGTGCAGTGGCACAATCTTGGTTCACTGCAACTTCCGCCTCCTGGGTTCAAGTGATTCTCCTGCCTCAGCCTCCCGAGTAGCTGAGATTACAGGTGTGTGCCACCACGCCCAGCTAATTTTTGTATGTTTAGTAGAGATGGGGTTTCACCATGTTGGCCAGGATGGTCCTGATCTCTTGACTTCGTGATCCACCCACCTCAGCCTCCCAAAGTGCTGGGATTACAGGCACAAGCCACTGTGCCTGGCCAAATCTGTAGATTACTTTGGATAGTTTTGCCATCTTAACAATATTAAGTCTCCCAATTCATGAATATGGAATGTTTTCTCATTTATTTAGATCTTCTTTAATTTCTTTGAACAATGTTTTCTAAGAAAAAAAATTACACAATATTTATTTTTTAAATGTAATTTTTACAGATTTGGAAACAATTTGTAGCCAAACTTCAGTATGAATCAAAGTATTATTTTAAAAGGAAAGAGTTCATTCTGACATTAAATTGCATTTTCCAAGAACCAGCACCATCAACCAACCAGACTTTAATTATAGAATCACAGGTGCAACTGTGTATCTCCTCAGTAGAGGACAGGAAGATCTGTGTGACTAGGACCTTATGGATTTGGCATCTCCTGCAAGATATGTATCCAATTCCTAATAATACTGGAGCATGGTTATAGAATTGGTTTCTATTGTCTGTTTTCTGTTTGTTGTTCTACGGTAAGTTAAGAATCTTGGATTCCAGGTCTATAGTGTAATACTGTTGTTCATAATTTCTTATTTTTAAAAATATTTAAATGTTTTTACATATTAAATATCTTTTCTTTTTATTTTTCCACTTTAAGTTCTGGGGTACATGTTCAGAATGTGCAGATTTGTTACATAGGTGTACATGTGCCATGGTGGTTTCCTGCACCCATCACCCCATCATCTACATTAGGTATTTCTCCTAATGCTATCCCTCCCTGATTCCCCAACCTCCTGCTATCCCTCCCCTAGCCTCCCACCTCCTAACAGACGCTGGTGTGTGATGTTCCTCTCCCTGTGTCCATGTATTCTCGTTGTTCAACCCCCATTTATGAGTGAGAACATGCAGAGTTTGGTTTTCTGTTCTTGTGTCAGTTTGCTAAGAATGATGGTTTCCAGCTTTATCCACGCCCCAGCAAAGTTCATGAACTCATCCTTTTTTATGGCTGTGTAGTATTCCATGATGTATATGTTCCACATTTTCTTTATCTAGTCTATCATTCATGGACATTTGGGTTGGTTCCAAGTCTTTGCTATGGTGAATGGTACCACAATAAATATACTTGCACATATGTCTTCATAATAGAATGATTTATGATCCTTTGGGTATATACCCAGTAATGGGATTGCTGTGTCAAATGGTATTTCTAGTTCTAGATCCTTGAGGAATTGCTACATATATTAAGCATTTTTTCAAATTATTTGGGCTTGCTATTGAACAAATGTTCTCTTTGTATTGTATATTTTGAAGGTGCTAAAAAGTGTCACTCTAAAACATTTTGGAATATAACAGCAAAGTTGTTGATATGTTATGCTGACTATTTTTTCTTGATTAAGATATACAAATCTTTTATATTTAGTAATCAAAAAGGCAATAAAGCATATGTACCTTACCTCTTCACGATCCTATATTGAATTCCTTTTCAGTATGTTCTTTGATAAGAGTAAAAATTTAAATACTTTTTGGTGAGATCCGGCATTATGCTATTCTTTTCTTGTGGGCAAGGGATCATTTTCTAAAAAAAAAAAAATCCCAGCAGTTTAGTCTACAGGGGAATGTTTTCCATTTTTGCTAAGTTTATTTATAATTAGAAGTCAGATACCAACCTTACCTACCCTAGAAAAAATCTCAAGCAAAAGAGAGCGGCTTCAAAGGAAACCATAAAATATGTGTGCCTACATAGTTCATCTGTTTATAAAATATTGGGAAAAGGTACAGAATACAGTCAGTCCTCAGATGCTTTGGAAATCTGAAACATAACAAAAGGTATTTTGAAAATCGCATTGGTATGTATACCATTCACCACCACTTAATAGAGGAATAACTTGGCATTTATGTGAGTGGGATTATGGTCTCAGATGTGAATTCTGAGACTATTAACTTTTGGGTAGTATATGTGGTAATGAAAGATTATAAACTTGGGGTCAGCAACTTTAGGCTGATTCCCAGTTCTACCACTGGTGGCTTATGGTCATCATTTAGTCTCAAGTGGGGCCACCCCATTTCAACCTTGGTCAACTTCTTGAAATAAACCATTCTGGTTTAAAAAGTTAATCTTACTTTATGGATATAGAAAGTGAGACTCTGAGAGGTTAAGTAATTGTCTGATGTTCCACAGGTGATAAGTCATGTCTTTAGGTCTTTTGGATCCCAGGACCCAAGATTTTAAAAAACTTTCCGCACAAGAGGTGGCATTGTAGGGAGCACCTGCATATGGGCGATGTGATTAGAAGTAAATTTAAAGAAAAAAAAGAAAAAAAGATGCTGACTGAAAATGTAATCACTGATACACATTTTGAACCCCTATTCTTATGTTTTAGTGATATATCTAGTCTCCCTAATTATATGACTTAATATCTTCCCCCATTATGAGGCCAAGAAAGAATAAACATGTGCTTAGGACATATATATAAATTCCAGTAGAAATAATAAAAGAAAAGGCAGAAATAAGAGGCATTAATGTTTTAGTATTGTCACTGAGCGTCTTTTAGGTTTTAGATACGTTTGCTGTGTGCTGTGAATGAAGACGGGTTAAAAAGAGTCCTAGCGGCTTAACTGGAAGTGAATGAGATGTTTTATTGCTGTACATCATCAGTTTGTTTTTATCTGGTGTTGAGAACATTAAGTTCTGTGCTCCAAGTGTTTATTTGTCAATTGTCACTTTCCAGTCAGATCTTTGTAGCCTACAGAAATGGAAGAGTGGATGCAGCAGACTCTCTGGGTTTTCTGCTTTGCTGGATAGGTGGAGACCTGACAAATTTCAAAGGCTGCTACCTGACTAACCAACTGCCTATTCAGGTAAAACTTTCTCCAGATTTATCTTCAAAAAAGTGAAGGTTCTGGGTTATGTGTGCATGGAGGGCTTCATGTGTAGGGTTGACAAATTTAGCAAACAAAATAGAGGATACCCAGTAAAATTTGGATTTCAGATAAACAACAAATAATTTTTTTAGTATAGACATGCTCTAAATATTGCATGAGTGTTCTGTATCTGACAACCCTTTTAATGTGGCAAATTTTTTTTATAGTAGAATAGAGGCCTATCTGTTTTCAGATATATTTTTAAAGTCTACATCCAGTTTTAATTCCTTATCTTCATACAGTTTTAATATTTTCTTGCCTCAAGGTAGCTGAACATGATATGTTGCCATTAGGGGATTCTTACTCTTTTCTATACTAAGGCTGAACAATAATCCACTGATGCTGACACATAGTCTGCAATGAGAGTCATCATTAAAAATATAGACAGTGGCTATAGGCAAATATTTCTACAACAGTATTCAAATGAAAAAAAAAGTATGATTTGTAAGCTTTTAGAATACTTTGTTAATGTATTTAATCATGTAAATCACTTTGTCACCTTCATACACTATACTATAGATATTGGATAATGGTGGCTTGGGATTTTATAATTATGGATGTCCATCCTTCTTTACCACTCCAGATTTTTACAACCATCTTTGACATGAACATGGATATAATCATGTGTTCACAATTCACGTACTACAGGTTAAAGAATCAAAAGAACAAGATGTAAGATTGGTAATACTTCATTCCAATACTTCGATTTGTAATAGAACATTTCCTCATTCAAAAACCAATAGAGCATTTTTTGAATTATTTTTAATGAGTAAGGCATATTTTAATGAGACATAACATTTCTTTCAACCATCCAAGTGAATCCTTTGAGAATTTTTAGATGTGGCACATTTAGATTCCATGTTATTAGCTTTTTTTTTTTTTCAGTTGGTTTGTGTCATTGGAATTAACACATCTACATTATTGGAAAACAAACAGAAATGATTAATCAGAAAAAGGTGAGAGAGAGATTGGCAGGAATAGTCAAATGCTTTTAGAGGTTTCTGCAGGCGATAAGCAGTACTACTTTTCTCTTGTGGCTGATCTAAAAATATATCCTCCACAATATAATAACCACAAATAGTTTTTAAGTGCTTACCATTTGTCAGTTCTGTTGCAACTTATTTAATCTTCTTACCACCCAATGGGACAGGCACTGTTTTAATGTTCAAAGGCTGGTTCCATAAAGAATAGGCTTGCAATACAGATTTACTGAATAACTGAATACTCATATTTTTATTTTTGCTTTCATTGCTGTTTTTTAAAATGATTGTTTATTTCTTCACTTGTGTATTTATGAGCTAGCTCAACAATGAAATTTGTTTTTAGCTACGTACCCATGAGAGTGGCCACATTTTCACCCTTGGGGACTGGTAGAACATATTTTTTTTCTACTGCCCCCTGGTGGTGGTTGTAAGTATGTGGATGAGAACAACTACTCAAATCTACAAATCAAATAGAAATCCCACTGGGTACTAGTGTGAGGAAGGCAGGAAGATGGCCCCCAGTTGTGTACCAGGCATGGTGAAAGACCTTCTACATGTGCTCCTTGAACTCACTTATTTTCCATGGCAAAATCCGTTATACAATTGAGGAAATTGAGGCAACAACAAACTGGACTGAGGTCACATAGCCAGCTGGTAGAGGGATTAGATTTCAAAATCAGTCTAAGATGATATCAGGTATGTATCAAGCTGATTTACAGTGTAGTTGATGTCATGTGAATCATAAGCTCTATAAGAACAGGGATTGTTTCAGTCTTGTTCAAGACTGAGTACCTAGCAGGCATTCATTGAATTGTGGTGAAATGAATGAATTGTAAAATATATGGAAATCTCCAGTAAAGCACTTGGTACTTAAAGGGCACTCAATCAGTTTCCTCCCCTGTGTCTCCCCCCTACCCCCCCCAAACCTACTTTAAGTATATTAAATAAATCATGGCATCAAGAACTAAAGTAAAGGAAACATTTTGTAAAAGGTCACTAAAATAATGGGACATATATATATAATCACCACCATAACTAGTTTAATCAATCTGGAACTAATCCTGAATTTCTGTGGCAAACAGTCTAAAACAGTGTGACAGGCCAGCTCTCTTCAATTTACTCCCTCAGGCCTAAATTGAGCAGCTCACACAGTTTATGAGGTTTCTGGAACAGGGTTTTGCTTAGCTGCAATATCTTCTGTGGGCAAAGTGGACTGAATTTGGAATGCTGTTAAACTTAGGGTCAATGCAGAGTTCAAAAAAAATTCAGTTTCACCAAGGAATGTGTGCTCAATGGGCTATCCAACCTGGAATGTTGAGGGATAAAACGAATCCCTCAAATATGAAATGTGTTTGAAGGTAATTTTTTATTGAGGTCTATTGTCTGAACATGTGGTTGTAATATATGAAAAGCCATGAGCCCTACCTTTGCAGTTATAACTCTACAAATGTTTTAAGATAAATGCTTCATCAGTTTTTATGTTAAACAAGTGGGAATGATTTAGCCAGAATTTTGCAGTCAGATATCTGTGTGTCTGATATCTGCTGATGCTAACCCTAGTACAGATGCAACATAACTAAAAAATTAAAAATGGAATATTGAGGTTAAAGCTGCATGGACCTACCCTGCCCCTAGCAACCCATGGTAGATGATTGTCTGGTTTATAAGGGACCACATTTTCTTTGTATTTCCTAGCTCCCTGAATAAGAGTGTTCAATTTGATCATCACTCCTGGAAGTTCTCGTGCTTTTATCATTAACTGATAGAGTAAGAACATAGCCAGCCAGTGCCCACGGAGAATGAGTCACTCTGTTCTGTATAGTTAACAGTTATGGATCAGGTGCTTTTTTACTTTTTCCTCAGAGAACTTTCCAAAATGTACCTTGACTAGCTCTGCTTATTTAAACTTTGAGTGGCCTAGATGCAGATTTAGGTGATAAGATCCATAGGATGTAATGACTTAATTTATAGTCTCTTGGAGCAGGGGCATAAATTATTCAGTTTTGCACTCTTGGTTACTAAGAATGTAGGTGTTTAGTAAGAGATTGTCGATTAAATAACTGCTCTTCCATATCTCTGGAAACCTGCTTACTATGTTCCAGTGGTGCCTGTGTTTTTCATAGTCTCTTTGCTTTTTATCTGTCTCAAGCTCAGGGCTTTTTGCTTCCTCTCTTCTTCTCTCAGAGGTCTGAATAACACTCCCTGTTGCTGCCTTTAATTTCTGTTGGCTACTGTTGCCACTGACACCACTTTTAATCTCCTCTGATCCTATTCTGTGCTATCGTCCTACTTCATTTCTGTAGTGTTCTTCTTTCTTGTCTGCTGTTCCCTCCCAAGGCCTGACAGCACTAGGATGGATGCACTGAGCTTGTAAATGTGTAGCTGGACAATTAAAGCAGTGCTTTCCTACAATTGATCTAGCCAATCACAACCATCCATCAGGTGCTATCTGTGGTTATCCTCTTCTCAGATGCACTTAGTGATCTTGAGTTCGAACTAAACAGCACATTTTTTTTCTGGATGCTGTTTATTGTGGAACCATTCTGGAAATTCAAGTATTCTGGAGATTAAATGCCAGATAACTGATATTTAGCTGTAGTAAATATGTGTGCCATTGGCTATCATTTCAGCAGCTTATGGCAGTTGTTCACCATTGCCCTGGTTGTTTTTAAGCACTAGGGGGTAAGCCTGCAGAATTTATGTGTGACTTGGGTGCCAGTGTGCATAGTGCTCTCAGCGGCAATACCAAGTCTATTTTTGATGAAGAATCAACATGGGACTTCAACAGAAGCAAAAAAAAAGGTAACCTTTATTTGAAAAGCCCATCAACTCTTTGTTTTAGATCCACTATTTTTCTTTTTTGGTCACTTTAAAAATATTTTTGCAGAATTTTTTAATGTTGTTAATTTTATAACCTCCACAAAAATATTGTAGAAGTGCTGAAGTTAGTCCAGGAAGTATTTTATTTCAAAAATGAAATGATAGAATGCCAGATAGCAATCCCCACCTCTCTCCATGTTCTCCCAATAAAAAATTCAAGAACTAATTTTGATTAACTTTTAGAAAACTTCTAAGAAACTTCAAGCCTTTGGGATTTCACAGGTAGTGTGCTTTAATATATTAGAATTCACCAGGGCTCAGTAAGATCTTGAAAATCCAGAAAGCAGCTTCTCTCCTTTTCGGATGCAGGCTGGTAGGCAGAAAGGCTTGACCCGGACTGAGAAGACCCATTCTTCTGGTGAACCTGCCCACTTGGCCCATCTACAGGCAGGTACTTTTATATATTCCAAGCAGAGAAAGGGTTCTGTGGGGTCGAATAAGAAATCCAGATAGAAACCCTGTAGATACACTTATACTGAATTCATTTTTTTCCAAATCTTAATTGCCATTATTCAAAATAATTTAGCATTTCCACATGCATGAATAAATGATGTTACTGCTTGATTAGGGAATACCGCCCATCCTAGAAAGATGATTAATATTCATTGGCTTCCAAAATAACAAGGCTGCAGAGAATAAATATTTCCACCGTAGTTTTGTCCAGTGACCCTCCATTTCCCTTAAAATATTTAGATTTTAATGTATGTTTAGATTGATCCTTAATATTATCACTCTTTTTGTGTTACTACTTTTAGGATACTGTGGGCATAGTTGAAATGTTAGGCTTTATTTGTGGCTATGTATTTTGTATATTCTATTTGGGAATCTCGATTTCCCCAACTATATAGAAATGTAAGTACATTATTTGTTCTGTTCATTCAGATGAATCAAAAGTGCTTCTTATGACTTTGTGTCTACCTTTAGAATAAATCTAGGAATTCTGAGTAGTGCTTTTGGGGCCAACAATATGGAAGTCACAGTCACAAGAATCAATTCTTGATCAAATTTTTTTGTTTGTTTGTTAAGCTCCTTTAACTTTAGGCAGCAGAATTTCGATGAGCTGGAATTGTAGTCTATATCTGTTTTCCTGGGTTTGCATATTAATGCCAGTGTAATGAAGCCACAATAAATTATACAAAGCATTTGGCACGGATGTTGTGGTTGTGTTCAACTTGCGAAACAGTCATGATTCCCTTGCACTTTGCAACTGATATACTTTATTGTTGCAACCTAGAATGGACCCAGTCTGTACATGTGTACTTTACCTTTCTGAATTTTCAACCACCCATGGTTTATTCAAATTTCCAATAGTATATTCTTTTATTTACCACAGGTCCTGGAAACTGAACACTCTAACTGAATTTCTGAATGTTTAATGGGAGTAAAAGAGGAATTTTCTCTAAGTAATTTATTTGAGTTTCCATCTGGTCAAAATATTCTCACATATTTGTCAATATTTTGAAAGGAAGTATTGTGAAAGGTTATACATAAAAGAATAAATCATCAACAAGGGAGTGCAGTGCAGACATTGAATAAAGAAGCTTCATGCAAACAATACGTTTTTCAGGGAGATTATTATAGTCCCTCCCTCAGAATTGCTTTAAAAATGAGCCTAAGAGGCAGCTTCATAGTAGATTAGCACTTACTAACTCCCAATCCAGTACTGGACTGCACGATTAAAAGGGTACTAATTGTCATCATTATCACACATAGATAATATTTTAAATGTTTAAATCTTGATACTTTTGTATCTTAAAAGAAATAGAAAATGGAAAAAATTTATAGAATTAACTATACATATTTAATATGTCTGTACATCAAATACAGGCATAAAACAGAAATGTACAAAATAGATAGGAAGCACATATGGCAAAGAACAGAATGTTAATAAGACTTTCCATAAACCAAAAGGAAAAAACAGCTAAATATAAAAATTTACATAAGACTCAAACATGGATAATTAAAAAAGAAGAAATAGAAATACATGAAAAATAATTTAACTTCTCTAGGAATTAAATAAATGCAAAATAAAATAACTTTTTAGTCCCACAGATTAGCAAATATAAAGAAATTATAGGAAACACAGCTGATAAGAATAGGGTTTGTTTGCACATGCATACACTGCTGAGTAGGTATTTAAAAGCCCTTCTAGAAGACATTTTGACAATTTGTGTCAAGAGCCTTAAAAGTATGAATTTCACATCTAGATATCAATTCTAAGGAAATTACCAGAAAGATGGAAAAATATGTAGGTACTGAGGAATTTGTAAAAGTGCCATCTATAAGATGGGGGACAACTCAAATGCTGAATACAGTGGAATATTCTGAAGCAATTTAAAAATGTTGGTAAACAATTTTTAATGACATGCAAAAATTATTATAATCTATAATACTGGAGAAAAGGATATAACAAAATATTATGAATACTGTGTATAGTCATGCACCCTGCATAAAAAGAAAGAAATGAATCAGAATATTATCTGAATATTGAGATTATGGGGGATATTATTTTAGTCTTCATGTTTTCCACATCTTCCAACATTTGTACAAGAAATTTTTCTTTTTTTTTAACAATCGGAAGATATTTATGATAATGAAATACAATTTAAAACTTGGGTGATTTGTGAAGCTGTGTATCGTATAGTGAAGAAAACGTAACAATTACTGTCATCCTTGCTTCTGTTAATAGTTCTAAAGAAGATCTACTGAAGGAACTTTATTTCTGCTGTTTGCATTGGCCATGATTGGGAACTGCACATACTGTGGTTTTAAAGGTACCAGCTGCTAAATGCCACAAGAGTACCTACTTTGTGCATCATCTTCCTTGGCTTACTGGAAGTTTTGGAATCTTATTCCTTTACTTTTTTGTATCTTTTGCCATCAGATTGTCATTAGAGAATAAACTTGTATGGATACTTATCACTTAAGAAGTATATATATCTTCCAAGAAGTGTAAATAGCTAATGCTGTAGCAATTTTTTTATTATATTTGAAATATTCATTTATAAGGAAAGCCATCTCTTTCCCAAAGTCTCCTAGATTATTATTATTTTAGCAGAGGATCAAATTCCGACGAAGCTTTCTTAGTTTCTTTGGTTCTTCCAATTAAAAAAAAATGCGGCTAAGATTAGAAGCATTGAAATGAACACATCTTAGATATTAAATTTTAGTAAGATTATAACAGCAGATATTAAGGAAAAACCATGCCATCTCTGAAAATCTCTATAGCGAATACTTTGAATTAAAAGTGACAATTGGTGCCTTGCTGTTTGTTGATAAAAGTGAGTTTCATGAATTAATAGTTTATGGTAAATAAAACATTTAGAATGATTAGTTAATGAATTTAATGAAAATTGGCAGTAATGTTTAAAACCCTACATATATCATTTGTATGTAGGAAATGAATATGGGTGCTATTAGTTCTCAATATCTAAACTTAGTTAATACTGAGTGTCAACTTGATTAGATTGAAGAATGCAAAGTATTGATCCTGGATGTGTCTGTGAGGGTGTTGCCAAAGGAGATTAACATTTGAGTCAGTGGGCTGGGGAAGGCAGACCCACCCTTAATCTGAGTGGGCACCATCGAATCAGCTGCCAGCATGGCTAGAATATGAAGCAGGCAGAAAAACGTGAAAAGGAGAGGCTGGCCTAGGCTCCCAGGCCTACATCCTTCTCCTGTGCCAGATGCCTCCTGCCCTCGAACATCAGACTCCAGGTTCTTCAGTTTTGGAACTCGGTTGACTGGCTCGCCTTGCTACTCAGCTTGCAGATGGCCCATTATGGAATCTTGTGATCGTGTGAGTTAATACTTAGTAAACTCCCCTTTATATATATATAAAAGAATATCTATATATATGTGTGTGTATATATGTGTGTGTGTGTGTGTATATATACATATATATATATATATATATAAGTTCTGTCCCTCTAGAGAACCCTAATATATTACTAAAATTTATGACAGTTATATTGTCAGTTAGAAACATCTCTGTATTCTTTTACTCATTGGTACTTTGAGTTTCAAGAAACAGAGGTGTATATTTATGATAGGCTTGATAAAATTGGCATAAGCTGTCAGTCTGATTGCAAAGTGAGGAATCCAAGGTTTATTTTAGGGATTGTTGAAGTACCGAATAATTACTGAAAAATTCTTGGCATGAATTTTACTTTTATTTTTTGGACTCAGCCATTAAAGGAAATGAAAATGGCCACTTGCACTTTCAGAGCCTGACTTTACCACTATGCAACATATTCATGTAACACAACTACCCCTTAAATTCATACAAATAATAATAATAACAATAAAACAAATGGGCAGAGTAGGGTAGATTTATGATCTTTTCAGTGAACAACCCAAATTTCTATTTTTATTTTAACCTGATCATATGAATGCTTAATCTTCTGCTCCAGATATGGAACGCATGGGAGGGCATTGTCCTCTAAGTGACCTTTCCCAAAATCGAATCCTGTCTAGAAGCTGAAACCTAAAACCTATAATCATTGGCCTTAAAGAAGTTTTCCCAAGAGAATTAGACCATTCCTTTTTCATTTCTAAATGTATGTGCTTCATGCATGCATTCAGGAAGTATGGTATCCTTGGCCTCAAGCCTCCCTGAATTTTAGGATACGTGTATAAGCAATAATCTCTCTGTTCCAACTTGATTGGAGCCTGAATCCAATCTCTCCTGAAATTAGTTTCAAATCCAAATTCAATTAAAAACAGATGTTTCCAAGTAGACTGAAAAAAAGGCTATAAAAAAAAAAGGCAGGTTCACTGCCTTGAGAATTGGTTGAATTCTCTAGGTATTTATAATCACAAGGAAGAGAGAAATCAGAGTTGTTCCGGAGAGTTTGCTCTTCCTTTCACACTGAGTCATCCGGTGCTCAGAAACGGTGTCCTTTAAGGAGGTGTGTTATGATTTGCCACACTGGACTTTTCTACCTGAGCCACTTTCTGATTTATTCCAGGTCAGGACAAATTTGAATCTTGGGTTAGACACTTAATAATTCTTATTGCTGAGAATTAATTTCTCCATACAGCAGAAGGGATATATAAAAAATAACTTAGTTTCTACAAGTACTGGCATATCAGGGATTCTTGAAGAGAAAGTTTCATTTAGCACATTTAAAAAAACCCCTTCTAAAGTTATCCTAATGGCAATTCAGAAAACATTAGTGAGTTTTGGAAGTTTTTTTCCTCCCCCCATTGAAATCAAAACCCCATTAAGGAATGCATAGTGGGAAGAGGGAGAAGAAAGCTTACTTGTAGACAAATAGTACCCGTGAACTTTAATGCATTAAAATGGATTCATAAGTTCTTCAAAGACGAGAAACATGTGTCCAATTATTGTGAGATTCACCACTCCTTACAAGTTCAGAGCAGACAGTCCTCATCTCCCTGTCTTAAAGTGCATATGTCTATTTTCAGAATAATTTTTAGCAGTGAGTCTGGGCCACCATTTGATTTTTAATCACCTCTTTTATCCCTGGAATCTTGCATTCCTGGTGTACTTCATCTTTTTTGTGTGTAATAATATCCTTCAGAAATCTTTGATGCATCAGTGAATTAAAAGAAAAAAAATGAGATGTAAGTGCTTACTCTATTTGTCATTTTTAATATGTTTTGAACTACTTGATTTACGATTAAGCATTTCTTGGGAGAGGAGAATGTTTAAGGTGGTATTTTGAGCTCCATTTAAAGCAATTTAGTTGTCATCAGGCCTCCTCACCCCATAACCTTTGTAAGACCTTGCTTCATAAGTTGGACCCAAACAATTGGCTTGTGTCTCAAGTAGACAAAACCTTATGGAAACGATACTTCTTAAGTGTTTTTATTGGCCATCTGGGTAAGAGTTAGCCTTTGTCAGACCAGTCACAAACTACAGCTAGCCTGACTCCAACACTCTTGGTGACGATTTCTGTTCTTAGCAAACTCTTTTTAAAATTTATCTTAAATTGAGAATGAATGATATTATTTGGATTCATTTTCCCCCTGATTTCTGCTTGGGTTCCTGATTCCGTGGCTGAGGTTAAAAACATTGACTCTGTTTCCCCTCATCTTTAGGTCAGACCTCTTTTCTTCATCCTGTGGGATCCTACCCTAGCATCAGGTGGAATCTCTGAGGACAATGTCATGTTCATGTTATGCCAGGATGCTGTGGCTCTGCTAAGAAATGGCAGAGGGATTTCATGTCCTGGAAGTGCTAAGTTGAGCTCAGCCAGCTTGAAAGATAACCAGGATTGTCTTCATTCTCACTGCCTCCTCTCAATGAATCATCTAAGTCTAAACTAATATTAGATGCCAGTAGCATAGAATTCCCTCAATGTCTATGTGATCAGATGAGAGGCAGGAGAGGTTAGTACAATTGTATGATTCCAGTACATTTCTTTTTATTTTTTTATTTTTTTTATTTTTATTTTATTTTATTTTTTTGAGATGGAGTCTCACTCTGTTGCCCAGGCTGGAGTGCAGTGACGTGATCTCATCTCACAGCAACCTCCGCCTCCCGGGTTCAAGTGATTCTCCTGCCTCCGAGTAGCTGGGACTCCAGGCGCCCTCTACGACGCCCAGCTAATTTTTGTATTTTTAGTAGACATGGGGTTTCACCATGTTGGTCAGGCTGGTCTCAAACTTCTGACCTGAGGTGATCCACTTGCTTCAGCCTCCCAGGGGTAAACTACCGCACCTGGCCCAATTCCACGGCATTTCTTAATAGCAAAATTTACCTTATATTTTAAATAAATGAAAGCCAATGAAGGCAGTATCCCTTGGGTGACTGTCAGATAAAAAAAGACTGAGGACCCCCATGTAGTATTTTTCATTGCTTGTATAGAATGTTATACCTGGAAAACACTCCACAGTAATAAAATTAATTCTATAAATTCCTGGGCCAAAGGTAGAGTATCTCAAATTTGGAGACAAGGCCAGGGAGTAGCTTGGCTCAATTTGAAGCAAAAGCAAAATAGATCAACAAAAGGGAGAGGGAAGATGTTGAGAGTATTCAGAAGATGAGTTTTCTTCTAGTATAAACTGAAAAAAACAAAAATATCTGTTTCCCCAAAGACAATGGATTCACAAGTGATCCAGGGAGCTGACGAAAGTGACACTTCATCCAAGCACGAGATACCCTCCTTGTTATTTCTCTCCTAAAAGTTCTGGGGCTTTTTGATAAGTGTGAGAATTTTTAAAGTGTGCGACCTATGGAGGTGTTGATTGAACTTCTTTCAGTGAGGGTGAACACCAGAGATCTTATTAAATGAAGATTTAATACTCACAGGCCCTTAACTTTGCCTAGATGTGACTTCAGAAAATTGAGATGCAAAGGTCATCCCAGTCTCTGGTGATAACAGTGTTTTAGAAAGTTTTTTAGTTGACAAAGCAGTTTTACACGTAGCACCTGAGACTTGCTGTTTTTTGGAGGAAAGGTACGCAGTGAATTCAAAGAGAGCACAGCCCGTTCTGTGCTTTATCAAGTCCCTGTACTAGTAGCAACCAGAGAGCAACAAACATGAACAAATAGAGCCAAAGAATTCTGCCAGGACTAGCTTTAGCCTCTTTGCACTTCAATTTGCTAGTCAATAATGGAAATAACTGAATTAGATGTTCTTTAATAGTCTTTCTGGCTTTAGAATTCTTTGTCTAGTCTCTATATTCAACTCAAGAGGTTAAAAAAAATTTTTTTTTTGTTTTAATTTCTTTGGTGTAGGACTTAAAGGAAAACTAGCAAGCCAGGGAGCATGTGAGGAAGGCAAAGATCAGGAAAGGGAAACAAGAGTGAAAAGGAACTTGGAGAAGAACAAAAGGAAATAAGCTTACAGATAAGTAATGGGGTGAGAGAACTGTGGGAAGTGGACCAGTTTCCTGTATCTCAGATTTAGTATGAGGGGGGAAGAGCTGATGATTTGCAATGTAATTCTGTAAATCATGTCAGAATTAATAAGCCCTTTAATTTTTTCCTTAAGAAGAACACACCAGGTGACTGCATGGTTTATTCTGTACTACAGGCAGAGGACATGACGACCCAGTTTGTTGGTGGTGCTGGAAGAAGAGTCATTACTTGTTAATGAGGATGAATCCTAAAGCGTGCACTGCAGCCTCTGCCCATGGTATGGTGAGGAACTTTGCTGTCTTGATGGTCTTTTGGTTGAAGGGATGAGTCCATGCCTTTTCTCCCTGCAACACATTCATTCTATAACATTCTGCCCCAACCACCGGCATTGGTGACAGAATAAAGAATATGTTTATCATCAAGGTTTTCTGAAACTGACTACACTATAGTTGATCTGAACATCTGTACAATTACTATCTCTAAGTCTGGGCACGGTGGCTCATGCCTATAATCCCAGCACTATGGGAGGCTAAGGTAGGCAGATCATGAGGTTAGGAGTTCAAGACAAGCCTGGCCAACATAATGAAACCCCATCTTTACTAAAAATACAAAAATTAGGTGGGTGTGGTGGCACATGCCTATTGTTCCAGCTACTCAGGAGGCTGAGGTGGGAGAATGGCTGGTACCTGGGAGGTGGAGGTTGCAGCGAGCTCCATGCCATTGCACTCCAGCCTGGGTGACAGAGTGAGACTCCATCTCAATAGAAAGAAAGAAAGAAAGAAGAAAGAAAGAAAGAAGAAAGAAAGAAAGAAAGAAAGAAAGAAAGAAAGAAAGAAGAAAGAAGAAATTATTATCTCCGTTTCTAACTTTATTCAACAGTGGTTCTTTTTTTTTATGTACAAAAAATCACTCAGATGGGTTTTGTATGACACCTTGGTCTCAAAGCAGACTCCGGTTGAATGGTGTTGCACTACTTTCTGTTGTGGGTAATTATAAAATGTCATTTCCTGTTGATAGAAATAAACATATTGATAAACTGTGGATTCAACTCATTCTGGAAAAGATTGCAAATATTTGCAAAGTGCAATTGGCTGATGCAGAGTGGGTCCTTTGCAAATGTTGGATGAAACACTGCAGAGTGGACTTCAACCTGTGCAGGTAGGCATGGCTGGGAGGAAACCCCCGAGCAGACATTCCTCCCCAGGCCAGTGAGGTAAGAGAGCTGTGATGTAACAGTAACCACTTATCCAGAAAGTGTGTTTCTGTTATGATTATGTCTCACAAGTAGTTGCCCTGAACTCTTTGGAAAGAAACTGTATTAATCCTCAGGTCTGTCAGATGCTGTCCAGAGCTTAGCAAGACCTGAAGGCAGCTCTTGTATTTTCTTTGCTTATGAAAATCACACCTTGATACAATCCTTCATTGGCATGGCAGCTTTTTCAGTAGTGTTCAAGTTGGCTTATGCAAGAGGGATGGGTAGTTGGATCATTAATTGAAAAGTTAAATAAAACTGAAGAGACATTTAAAAAAATCCTAATATGTAATATATATTATAAACATTTATTTTAACTTAAAATAAAAAATTGTATATTCATTCAATAATAATTTGATGTTGGAAGACAGTCTTTTCTTTGAGTCTAGGTCTGAATTTGGAGTTGTCTTTCATAAACAACATTTATAACGCGTCATTTACAATTTCTAGTTTTTGATTTCGTTAAAGTTACAGTTTTATTAGAGTAGAGGAGGAACTTAAAGACACTCCTAATCTGAGAATAGAGGCCTCTAGATTGTAATTATTATTTCCTCCTGACTTTACAGTTGTTTCACCCACATGTAATTCCAGAATACTTTTAGGAGCTCCCTTTTGTCAAGCCTTTTAAAGGAACCATCTTAATTTTTCATAAACAGTTGTTCCCTTTGCACTCATATTTCATTGCATCACATAATTTTTAGTTAAATTATTTAAATATATTAAGTGCAACAGGGCATACACAGGGTTGAGATCAAGCACAGCTGATTCTTGGTAAACTTACAACTCAATTCGCCAGAGTAGAAGCACACAAGCTCCAGAAAGCCAGCTCTCTGCCGGCCCTTGGCATACTAGGGGCAAACAGAGAGGAGGATTACAGAGGGCATGGGGGAGACAATTCATCTGCAGATTTTGTAAGTGGGGGCCTGTTAAGCAGCTTCTACTCTAATAAATTCCTAGTATGTATTGTGCAATGTGCTAGTCCCTAATTGGGGAACAAAGACAGAAGTACAATTCTATCTTTGTGTGCAGTAGAGACTGTCGGCACAGAGGTGGAGAAATCCCTTCTGGATGAAATGAGCAACCCGAAGCAAGCTGTTTTGGACTGATTGTGTCCCTCCAAAAGTTCCTGTATTGAAGTCCTAACCCCTAGTACCTCAGAATGTAACCATAGTTGGAGATAGGGTCTTTAGAGAGGAAGTTCAATTAAAATGAGGTTATTTGGGCGGGCCTTCATCCAGTATGACTGGTCTTCTTATAAGAAGATGAAATTTGGACACAGGCTCTGACAAAAGGAAGACCACATGAAAACAGAGAGAAAAAGGTCATCTGCAAGGCAAGGAGAGAAGCGTGAGACACAGCTTCCCTCCCAGCCCTTAGAAGGAACCAAACCTGCCTGCTGACACCTTGATCTTGGGCTTTTCCGGCTTCCAGAACGATGAAAAAATTAATTTCTATTGTTTAAGCCACCCAGTCTATGGTACTTTGTTACAGCATCCCTAACAGAAGACTACAGAAGCCTTCAAGGAATGGGGAGCATTTGACGTGGGATTAAAAGATGGATAGTTTATCAGTAGCCCAAAATAAGAGGAATGAAATTAGAGGCAGATGGAAGAGTCAGAACAAAGACTGAGAAGTGGGCCAGTATTTGAAATATAAAAAACAGGCCATTCAAATGAAGGAGAGAGCAAATATAGGAAAGGAATGGAAGAATAGGCTAGAAGAGGTAGATCAGATCCGCAAGTCCTTGAGGGGCAATGGGGGCTCACTGAAGGTTTTGGAGCAGTGATACAATCAAAGCAGATTTTGGAGACGTTGTCTCGTATAGAGCTGTCAGGGAAGGCTGTCTGCTATGTGCTGAAGTCCTTTGTGGCTGTCAGCAATGTGACTTTGCCTGGCTCCCTGACATGGCTGACAATACTGAAAGGAGATGGGTGGGAGAGGGTCAGGACTCACTGCGGCAGAACCATAAGAAAGCATGACTACTTTACTAAACTTCCATCCTGCCCTCCCTTCAAAAGAGAGGCTTAACAGACTTCTTAACATTATCTGCTTCTTAGTTGAACAGGGAGTGGACAATGTGAGTGGCAGAATTCAGGAAGTGTGGTTGGCTCTGGGCTTCTTTCAAAAGTCCCAGCCAAACCCATGAGTGAAGAACTAGGCTTCAGCTCACCTGTGGGTTGATGTGATGTTTCTCACATTGAGGTGTTGAAGTTGAAACTGTGTTTTATCTTGCATGCAAGGTAGAAAATAAAGTTCCATCCATGTCCCTGCAAAGGACACGAACTCATCCTTTTTTATGGCTGCATAGTATTCCATGGTATATATGCGCCACATTTTCTTTATCCAGTCTATCACTGATGGGCATTTGGGTTGGTTCCAGGTCTTTGTTAAACAATCTTGCAATGAACATACATGTTCATGTGTCTTTATAATAGAACAATTTATAATCCTTTGGGTATATACCCCATAATGGGATTGGTCAAATGGAAACCATCATTCTCAGCAAACTGACACAAGAACAGAAAATCAAACACCGCATGTTCTCAGTCATAAGTGGGTGTTGAATAATGAGAACATATGGACACAGGGAGGGGAACATCACACACCAGGGCCTGTTTGGGGGTGGGGGGTGCCTAGGGGAGGGATAGCAGGGGGTGGTGGGATTGGGGAGGGATAACATTAGGAGAAATACCTAACGTAGATGATGAGGGGATAGATACAGCAAACCACCATGGCATGTATATACCTATGTAACAATCCTACAGGATCTGTACATGTACCCCAGAACTTAAAGTATAATTTTTAAAAAAAGAAAATAAAGTTCCATTTCTTGCACATCTAAGTATATGGACAATATTCCCATAATATTGGGGATGGTTCTGGGCAGGGACTTGTTTTGGCAAACAAATTTTATGTCTTTTATTCAAGCGGTTTGTTTATTTGGTGTTAAGAGCTCAAGGAAATCAAGAAGAAGAGAAAATCCTCTTTAAATTAGAGTTGAAAGCAGAAGGCTCTCTTACAGAGCCCATGAAATCATTGGTACTTACTAAATATTTTTGAATTAAAACAATACTGGCCATTTCCATAGTTTTTTTTAATGCTTGCAGCCAGTTGCTTTAGAAAAAGTTTCTCAGACATCATTGTCACTAACTATTCTACAGCCTTGTGACATTTTTAAAATGACTTCCCAGAAGAGGCCCCACCAGGAGAGATTATGATTCAGCAGGTCTGGGATAAGACCTGGCTACATCTATTTATAAAAAATTCTACTGATGACTTTGATATATATTTAGGGCTGAAAAATCACTGAAGACATGCAACTTTTTAGACTTTTATAACAGTTCTGAGAGCAAGATTGTATTTGATAGCAAATAATTTTATATTTTAATCCTTATGATTCTAATTTAAACACTTTATTGGCTTATCTTGGAAAAAGTCTTTGCCAATCAAGGATTCAAACTAGTAACTTCCAAATGGCCACTTCTGCTTTCAGCTGTGATTTAAAGAAATCACCTTCTCCTCCTCTTGATTCCTTCAACCTCTAAACAAAAAACAAACAACCTGAATAAAAGACATAAAATCTGTTTGCCAAAACAAGTCCCTGCTCAGAACTACCCTAACTAACCCCAATTAAGCCAAAATTCTAAACTCCTTATAAAAATGTAGTAGATGGGAATATTGTCCATAGACTTAGGTGTAGAAAAATGGACATTTATTTTTATGTAACTCAATTTCTGTTTCAAGCTCCCATCCCAGTAGGTGACAAAATCTTAGTTTTAGTCAACAGTAAGTTTTTTCTACCTATTTCCTGGGATTGCAGTAAGTTGTTGGGAATTAAATCATAGTAAGTCAGGGAGGTGGGGGGGGTGCACAAGAGGGTGCACCCCCCCCACCTCCCTGACTTACTATGATTTAATTCCGTCTTATCTGGATTATCATATTTCCTGCCGGCATCAACTGAAATGTCCTCATTCCCATCTGGTCCTTATTGCTATGACATACCTCACACCCCACTGCAAGTCTTCGGGTCTCCACTAATTTCCATGCATTTCCAAGACACAAGAGTACAAGCCTGCTGCTCCCACCCTATCCTGTGCAGGGCTAAACTATGTGGTTGCCTCTGGCAAATTTATGTCAATACAAGAGTCAGTCATTTCTACCCTGAGATCTTGCTACTCCCCAGGCTCTTCCCAGGAAAGAGAGATAGATTTCCTCTTTCATCAGGTCTCCAAGCCTCTATGTGTTTGCAGTTGCAAGCTCCCTCTGTCAAGGCCACCGGTATCCACTCACTCCTTGCTGCTCCTTCCTCTGCTGTGGGGAATCTTTCCTAATCTCTGGGGTAGCAAGTCTTGCACTTATACAACCAAGCATCCTCACAGACTTGTCACATTGCTTATGCACAAGTGTCTTTTCAGTTTTCCTTCGAGGGTTAGACTTTTGAAAAATCGGAGAATATGCTTTGGTTTTCCCTTTTAGGCACCATCACTCCTTCCCAGAAACAGTAAGGCACTCAGCTGAAAGCATGTGGTAAGTAATAATGGAAATAGAAAGTTAAACCTTCTCTGAAATGGATTTGATTTAGCTTTGGCTGAAATTGTGACCTAAGCTAGAGGATCACAAACTTCAGCGCCCAGTTTCATGAAGAATTTTGAAGAATGAGAGACTCTTGGAATAGGAATTGGCAAATGTGAAGCACTGAGTTAGCCAGAAATCCTTAATATACAATAGGGAAGTACAAGAAGATTATTTTAAACCCACTAAGAATATAAAGAGCAAGATTAGGATGAAAGTCTCTTTTCTTCATGTTTATATTTCTTCTGTATCTTGTCAAAAAATTATTCCCTAACTAGTTTTCAGTAATTTCCTTGGAGAAATATTGACTTTAAACTTTTATTGTTATCTTCTATGGACTATAAGTTCAATCTTAGAGACATGCTTGCTTGGAATGGGAAATTGCATTTACTCACTATAAGTTTGTGAAAGGAAATTGAATTTGATAGAATGTTTATTGCTGGAAATCAAGTCACTCACCTAAAAGTGTAATGTACATACCGGCTCTGTGTCCTCTCTAACTTCATTCCGATATTTCACTCTTACATAAAGGTCTCGACTTCATTTAGTTAAAAAGCATCCAGCCCATCACTTAGCTTTCTCCCTATAATCATGTTGGGAAAACTCTGAGACTTAACAGAAATAGTTTTAAAGAGCAATACGAATTTAAATTTTTCTCTGCTAATGAAAAAAGGAAATGCCAAGGACAGGGGAAAAACACCGATTAATACTTCACGCTGTTACTTTGCCACAAAAGCTTAAATACCTTTCTAACATGTCTTAGTGGCAAAAACACAACTTCAGAATCATGACATTAATGGGGACATGAAAAGACCAGAGAAAAGCCGAGGAATTAGGACATGGACATAGTCAGTTTCTCAGGTTTAAAGTGCCCAATTCTGTCTTTGTACTCAGGGTGAGACTACCGTAGAAGAAACTGGTAAAATCCATTCATAAATACACTGGTCACGACCTACCTGTCTCCTCCACTGTTACATAGGTTTATGGAGGCCGAGATTTTTGTCTATTTGCTGCATCCCAGGATAGCCTATGGAAGCATGGTAGGCAGTCAATATTTGTCAAAACAACAAAAAAAGAGTGACTAGCTTCTCCCAGGAGTCTGGGCAGACTTTCACCCTATATTTTTTAAATGCTGTAGAAAAATGACAAGTCTTTGTACAAAGGTGTTAAAGTGGCTGACATGCCAACATTAGCCATGGCTCTCCTGGGAGCAAGAGCTCTTTCCTAGATTCCTGAATCCACACACCTGTTGCTCTGACACAGGAATTCTATGGAAAGCTCGCTTTGTGTCTGCCCATTTTTTAGTAGATGAGCTACATCCCTCTGTCTGGTGGGACACACTTGCATATTCACAAATGGGTATATTCCTGTGAGTAGCTTACGTAGTTTTGGGATATGAATGGTCAGCGATTTACATGGATGAGGCCTGGAGGAAAAGGAGCAAGAAAACATCCTAACCACTCTGACTTGGTAGTATATCTCCACAAGGTAACATGTCTGCCAGGGCATGAAGAAGGTGGGGACACAGCTGTGTTGGGTCACTATCAAATAACTCCATTCTACCTTCATGTCTTCATGTCTTTGCTTGCGTTGCTCTAGCATTGCCCCTGGGCTACTCACTACTTGCTCCTTCCAATCTGAATTGTCAAGTTTAAAATTTATTCTTTATATTTTCAAATGTTTAAAATGTATGCAAAGATTAACAGTAACTCTAATCTCCCGTTTCATTGTACTGCAGCTCAGAAACATGTTAGTAAAGCTCAATGTTTAAGGTGGGAGCCAGGGGACACAGGCATATGCCTGTACAAGTGCATTGTTCTGTGCTTAATAAAATATTGAAACTAAATGAACACAGATGATTTAAAATGGCTTCTCTAAGTATAGATTTTAACATTCTTTCAAGACTAAGAAGCTGAGCTTCACAATCTTTACTTTTTGTTTTGTTTTGTTCTTTAGTATGAAAGCTAATTACAATTTGGGTTTTTTGTTTTTTTTTAACATACTGCATCTACAGCACATTTTAAAATGTATGATGAAAGAATTTTGGTTCATAATTATCATCATACATGTTTATAATTCATTATAACTTGTTATTCAATTTACTTTTCAATGATCAAAAAGTTTTCATTAGCAGCATGTTGGCTACCGTAATACCTTAAATGTACAAAGTTATCTGGTTTCATCCAGCTCTCGCTGTTATCAGTATATTTTTTAAGCGAGTAGAGGTACAGATGCCAAAAAGTCTTGCTTGTGAACTAGCAAATCTAGTTCACAAAATTTTCATGGAATATTGGCAAGACTTTTGCAAATCGGTATTTTGTTCTGGGATGGAAATCAGCATTTGTTGAAATTGAAATTTAAGCATTGAGTAATATTTTATTTTCAATGTTCCCTTCTTTCCTCAAGATATTCCAACCTCAGTTATTCAAAGACTCCATCACCAGAGAGAAAGTCAGTTTATCACTTGTTGGGGGTGGGGAGGTCCTATGCCTTTTATATATCCCGTATTCTTTCAGGTAAGTGAAATGAGCATATCTGGGTATTACAGTTGTTTACGCACACTACTATAAATACTTCTAAGAGAAGATTTACCTTGACTTGAGATTTGGAATGTTGTTAAATTAATGTACAGATGTATACGACCATAACTTAACTATGATATGTATATTAGCTGAGTCAAGTGGTATACATACATAAAGGCAATGAGGGCTTCTTGGCATTCTATCTCGAAATGTGTAGAACTTTCAAAAAATCCAGGTTTCTACTTTCCAACAGTATGGTAAATATAAAGTGCTTAGCATTTTGCATGACGCATTGTAGGGCCTCAATAAATATTAGCTAGTATCATCATAAATCATAGAGGCCCTGTTAGGTGGAAGTTTGTATCTTTCTCTTGACTAATAGAAGCACTATGCAGATGATATGTCACACAGTCTAGAAACACTAAAATGAATAGGCTAATCTCCTTATTTTACAAATGAGGACATTGATGCTCTAGGAAGTTAAAGGACTTAAACAAAATCACAAAGGTAAAGTGGAAGGCCCAAGAGAAATCCCCTGGCTTTCAGCCTGCTGTGATTTCTACAAACTATAGGTTGGAAATTTTCAGACACGAGGCACCTGCAGGTGTCTTCAAGCAAGGCCTCAACCTCCAACACAGATCTGCAAACACCAGGGAAGAGCAAGATTGAGTTACATGGCTTGGAAGAAGAGTGAAACATCCCACAAGACCCAGAGAAAACTCCACATCCATTTGCAGCTCAATTTTAAAGCCTAAATAAAAGTACAGTGTTCGGAATCACTTTATCTTTGGTCAGGCAAACGTTTAAAGAGCAATATTATATACATCTAGGGTAAGAACAATTCATTAATTTAGATGAATGAATTGTCAAAAGGCTGTTGTGCCTGTAAATGTGAGTAAATTGGCTATCAAGTCATCATGAAATGAAAACACAAGATAATGTTCCCCTGTTTCATTTTCCTTTCTCCCGAAGACATGGGTAACAGAGATCTTTACATCCAGCATTACTTTTGGGAAAAAAATTAAAGTATCCAGTGCTTCTTATGAAGAAGGTTATTTCCCCCACTTGGTAGGAAATCTGATCCAGAGAAATTAGGGGCCATGGAGATTATGTCCTGAATCTGTAGTTCGTGCTGAAAAATATAAATCAGTTTAAGTTCTGGATAATTGATAGTCACTCCTATTTCTAGATCACCATCTCTTGAGAATATTCTTTAACATCAAAAGAAATTAAAATGAAATATTGTCTTTGCTCTTTTAGAGCTTTTCTTTTCCAGGAAAGAAAAGGGATTTAGAGTTTTCTTTTCAAAATATGCAATTGGTCCTAACGTGACTCCTCACTTCAGCAGCCTTAAATTGAGGTACAGTCTAGTAGGTGACCAGAAAAACATTTCTCTGACATCTCAGGGGTGAGTAACACCGCTAAGGAATTTAGATGTAAAGTTCAGAAAGCTTTGGACAGGGCATGGTTGGAAGAACATGGGAAAGAGGGCTCTTAAGCGTTTAGACTTTTTAAATTATTCTTATTTTGAAATTAGAACCACATGGATGGTAGTTTATAATGATTTACCTTGGCTTTTAAATGAAATTTGTGTAAAAACGGAAATCAATTTACTTCTGCTCACCAAACTTCCAAGTGTTTCCACTTGTATAGAAATTTGATTATGAAATAATACAGAACAAATGAATTCCCAGGTGGAATTTCTTGAAAATAATGGATAAAAACTTCCAACAGCCCACTAATGCCAGGAGATGCTTTAATAACCAGTAAATATCTTGTCTGATGCTCTGTAATGACTGAGAAAGCAAATCACGAAGGTCCTCTGTTAATTTTTGTTTCCCAAACTGTTGACAAACAAGAGAAACATATGCTTCCTATTGTTTTCCACATTTTTAAAAACCTTTTTTGTGTAATTGTAAAAATAATGATTGTCACAAAAATGGGCAGAATAACTCTGGGATTTTATTTTATATTTTAAGAGACTATCCTAGATTTCCTAGACTCTATCAGATTCCAATTTCTGCCACCTACATTATACTTGGGAGGTCTCGTTATTGCAAAAATGACTGTTGGGTTTTGAATTTGGTTTTTATGAATCTTTCTAATCAATTCTTTTGACTGCAAACATTAAAAGCCTTCTATATTATCAGGAAAGGGAAACCCACTGTTTTCTTTTAAGTTTAATCTTTTTATTGGTAGCACTACTGACAAATGGATTACTATTTCTTGGTCTACCATTCAACCTATTTCTTAGCAGTTCACATGCAATGTTTATAAAATGTTGCTGATGCTTTTGTAAGCCAGATTGCTGATTAAGTAGCTTCCCCTTTCATATATAACTTTTGGATCCTTAAACAAAACAACACAAAATAAAAACTATTAATAGGTCTGAGAAAGATGACATTGCAATCAACACCACTGATCAGTAAAATAAGCTTAGCCTGAAATAGTAAAGAAATTTTGCAAACAGTGTATATTTGCAATAGACGATAGAAGTAGCCTTACTTTTCAATCAGCAGACACTTACCAATGGCTTGTCGTTCACAAGAGACGGGAAAGAACTGAAGAGCATATCATTGTTTATGAGCCTCTCAAAGTGGGACCTATAAAGTGAGGGACCTGCAACACACCTTCATGGAAAATGCAGATTCAAGGTCCCCACCCAGACCTACTGAATCCGAACATCTAGGGGAAAGAATCTGAATGTAGCCATAGTCACATGAATCACAATTTTAGAACGATTAAAATAGGGGTTCATATAATTCCTATGGGGAGACAGACTTGTGGGAAAATAATAGAAATTCTTTAAAGCCAGGCAGATGAACTGGGCTATAATAAAATTCGGAAAGCATTTTTTGACAGAATGAGTCAAGAAGAGAAGGAGCATGGTTCGACACAAACTCCTTCTGGGAAACATTGAAAGATGAGACTTTACCAAGAGTGTAAGCACGTTATCACATAGTCAGTATTCAGCAGCATCTGAGAAGCTGAGTATTTGTAGCCCAAGGAGAAAAGTCAATTTCCAAAATCATCCCAGCCAGAGTACTTACAGAATGTCAGCCCACGCAGTTCTCCTTTCTATCAGTGATACCAGCAGCCTGCTGCCTCAAGGCTAAATTTATACAACCAAAATGTCCCTCCTTCCAAGTCAAAACCTATGGAAATAAGAGTGTGGGAGAGCTGGAAAATTAGAGCAGCTGATTGTGTATAATTTAGGCCCAGAGGCAGCATGGTATAGGCAGACAGAAACTTGATTTATTGGCCAGGCATGATGGCTCACTTCTGTGATCCCAATATTTTGGGAGACCAAGGTGGGAGGATTGCTTAAGGCCAGGAGTTCAAGACCAGCCTGTGCAATATAGTGAGATACCCCATCTCTGCAAACACACACGCACACACACACACCCCACATATAAATTAGCCAGGCATGCATGGTGGTGCATTCCTGCAGGAGGCTGAGGTGGGAGGATCTCTTGAACTCAGGAGTTCGAGATTGCAGTGAGCTATGATCCTGCTACTGCACTCCAGCCCGTATGACAGAGCAAGACACTATGCATCCACCCCCACCCCCGCCAAAAAAAAAAAAGAAAGAAAAAGGAAAGAAAAACCAAATTTCTTGATTCAGTTGTAGCTGTGTGATCATTGGTGCAATAATTCCTTCTGGGATTCAGCTTCATCTCCTGTAAGTCCTCTATGATTGCATGATTTCAGATCTGCCTATTTGATTTGCGAGTGTCAGTGTCTTATCTAATTGCATGGTTGTTAGAAAAACAAAGTCTAGAATCTCACAGGCCTCAAGCCAGTATCATAATCTACTCAGGAACTGAAATCAGCATCAACTTCTCCTTCTTCTGATGGCATGGTGGTTAAGAGAACAAGCTTAGAATCAGATAATCCACAGTGTCAGCCCAGCTGTGTCACTCATGAGGTCTGTGACCTGGAACACACTTCTCCCAACCTCAGTTTCTTTTTTGTTTAAGTTGGGATAATAATATCCACCTCACAGTGCTGGATAAAGTACTAAACAATGTTTGTAACATGTCAGCTCCATGCCTGACATATAGGAAGGGCTCAATGATAGCAGTTGCTATTATTTTTTAAAACTGCAGAATCAAATTTTCAAAAGACTACAGACACCTAGTTCTTTCACTGTGAACTCCTGTCTTTTATCTCAGAGAAGTGCCATGTTAGAAGAGAAAGGCCACCATTGATGTTAATGTCAATGTTTTAAAAACTTACTGTGTAATCCATTGTAGTGACATACTTAGCATATTTGATGCCTGGAGTGGATCACTTTTTAACATTCCCTCCTCTCTATGATAAAATTGTTTTCAGTAATTATCACATAAGGATTAGCAATAATCATTATTTTCTCAAATTGTTCATTCATTTTAAAAATAAATAATTAACAATTTTATTAGAAGAGCAAAGTTTAATTTTAAATATATTCAAATTCAGTAAAACATTTCATGTGTGAACTAAAATTTGCGCTTGCCAAACGAAAATATTACACCTTGAAGTTCAGAGTTGCCTTATTCTAAATCTGAAACATAAAACCTCTGAGTGATTACCCAGAAATGACAGAATTGGTGTAACTCAAGATCTTTGTGTCTTTTTTTCTACAGTTACTGAGCTACCACTGTTTTTTGAACCTACTGTTTAAACACAGGAAGAGATGATACCGCCAAGGCTGGAGATAAAACCTTCAGGGGAACCAATAGCTTCAGCAATTTTGAATCATTATACACTTGCTTTATATAAAACTCCTATGACTGAATCCACCTGTGCTGAGGAGTGGAGTGGGGAAGACACCTTGAATAACCGGGCGTTCTTCAAATTAACTTCCTTAATAAAGAGTACAATGCGTATTAAAGGATAAAAAAAAAGCGGAAGAATACAAAGCTTACATATATTCTATTAAAACTCAATAGTAACCACAACAGTTTCTTGGAGCTTAAACCAACAAGAGATTTTGGGGAGAAAGCAATTTGATCACTGGTATTGTTTAGAATTGTTGGCTCATGTTGATAATAAAAAGCAAATCAACATTTTTTTTTTTCTGAGACAGTGTCTCACTCTGTCACCCAGGCTAGAGTGCACTGGCATGATCACAGTTCACTACAGCCTCCATCTCCTGGGCTCAAGCCATCCTCCCACCTCAGCCTCCCATGTAGCTGGGATCACAGTCATGTACCACCACACCTGGCTAATTTTTTTAAATTTTTGTAAAGATGGAGGTCTTGCAATATTGCCCGGGCTGGTCTTGAACTTCTGGGCTCAAGCAAGCCTCCTGCCTCAGCCTCCCAAGGTGTTGAGATTACAAGTATGAGACATTGCACTTGGCTGCAAATAAACTTTTAGTCAGCTTTATTGTTGTTTTTAAATTCTCTACAGACAAGACACACCTGGTGCATCCTCCCACTGTCCTGCTCTCGGGTGTTCTATTGTTCCAGTTATTTTCTTCACATGTGAAATTCCAGAATCTCCTGAATTCCCCACACCAAGTGCACCCCTTTCTACATAGTAGGTACTTAATGACTATTAGTTGAATTAGGAATGCCAGCTGTGCTACATTTTTTCATGCACATTATTTTTTAAATGCCCAAGGGCAAGGATTTTTATCTGTGTTTTACAATCAGGCTTTAAGAAATTATATAACATGTCCAAATTCACACAGCTCAGTAGTAGCAGAGCTGGGATTCGAACCGGGGTCTCTCCGGCTCATGTGCGTTGAGCACATGTCCATGTACACAGCTTCTCATCTGTGCCACACTGTGCTGACACTTTTGACTACCGACTTTAGAATTTATAATGCATAATTAAAGAAGTACTCTTTGTGGGTACTATTCAAGCTTGTTTGCATCCTAAATGCAAGTTAGAAAAATATTTGGCACCAGTGACTGTCACATTCATTAGGCGCCTTAAACCCATCTGCAGCTCTATTGATATTCATCAGCCCTGCTAAATCATTTACACCATCAGGAAATTAGTCTAGAATGACACTCCCTTTCAGAGAAAGGAACCAGGAAAATCCAGAGAGGCAAAAAGCTGAGCCCTGATGGGAGGCGAATAATAGCAGGTAACTGCTCCAGGCCCCACTGCCAGGGGGACAAGGGCGCTGCTGTCATCCATAGGTTGAAGAAATAAAAACCCAGCCGCGGTGGGATTTTCATTCATATGGCAACACAATCCAGTGCTTGGCAAGTCACTGAGCCTTCACAGCCAACCATCTGTTTCAAAGCCTCCTGCATTTTCCCATTCATGTAGCCATTTAATCTGCCCTTGGCAGGATTGAAAATAAAATTCGGGAGACTCGCTGAGAAATGCATGCCTCAGAGAAGCCCTGACTGAGATAAACCCAGACCTAGCACATCCCGGCCACTGCAGGAAGCTGCACAAAGCCCCTTCCAGCCCAGGGATCTTTTTCTAATCAGAAATTATCCCACGTGCTGTCACCAGGGGGCGCCCCCACAGGAAGCTGCTGGCCTGAAAGCACCGCGGAGGGACTCGGTGGACCTCAGAGCTTCTGACTCAGCCAAAAGGTGGAGACCAGGAGGGAGATTTGGGCCTTTTCCTTTTTTGGCTAGACATGGCACGAATATGGGAAAATGAACAGCTGAGTTATCTTACCATATCTTCTATTTAGGGGCTCAGGAGTTAAGGGAACACCAGGTTGCAAATGCATTTTATAACGTTCACTTACCAAACATCTTTTATTTTTTAAAATTTTTTTAAAGAAATAAAAATTTCTCTAGAAATGCTCAGTCCCATGAAATTTCCTTGTAGCAGAGCTCAAATATGCCTTCTACATAATTATAAATGAAAGGATTTGATCTTTTATAAATTCTCTGAAGTCAGTGGGTCCAGTCCCAGAGGAGCATCCAAATGACCCATGATCCTTTAAAAAACATAGGTGTGACTCAGCTGACATGAGCTGATGTCCAGGCAACTGCATTAGAAACTGATTTCAGAACAACTGCTTGAAAAGAGTTTCCATAACCCTATTTTTCTGCCTAAACCAGCAGAGGCTTTGAATTTCAGTTTGATGACGCCAAATAAAAGAGTTACTTGGTTCTTCTAAACAGGCTTCTACCCTGAAACCTGTGTTTCCCAGACTTGCTTGCTTTTACAGATTGTCTGGGCGTTGGTTCTCAAACTTGACTGCACATCAGCATCATCTACTGTTCCTTAAAAAGCCCCAGTGCCTGGGTGCCGCCTGCAGTGACTGATTTTATTGGTCTGTGGTGGGGCCTGGGCATCAGGATATTTTAAAGCTCCACTGATGACTGTAATGTGCAGCACAGTTTAAGAACCATTCATGGAGGGGGCTGTCAGAAGCACAGATGCCCAGGCCCCAAACTAGGCCGATGGAATCAGCGTCTTTGAAGAGAATCCAGGGTGGCTGAATTTTTAACATGCATTACAAGTGGGCCTTATGATCTGGAAAGTCTGTGACCCAAAAGAAGCTCACATTTCTTTTTCACAGGAGACTGTAGTCCTTCCCTGTCCCTGTAGCAGTGAGAGCAGTCGTTTTGCTAGAGCTGCGGTAGAGAAGGCCTGTGGCTGGTCTGGGGCCAACCTCGGGCTCCCGCCCTCCCTCCTTCTGCCACCCCTCTACACACATGTGGATGTTTCTATAAATCACTTCTGATCTGTGGTTCGTATTCAGGAAGTGTTCTGACTGCTTACCCATGTAATGATGGAGTGGAGGAAAGGTCTAATTTTGGAACGACGGTGGCTTAGGCAGCACCGTGTTCCCTGCAAGTTGAATTTCCTAAATGCAGTCGCTCCACCACTCCGGTGGCTGCTCACCACAATTACATAGGCAGTGTAAGGCACTCTATCCATCACAGCAAATTACTGGCATGATCCACTCAAGAATCAGGCCGGACAGCCTTGCTGATGGCATTTTTTGCAGAACCTTCTTGATAACCAAGAGGAAGGCAAGGTGGGAGACAGAGCTTTGCAGGTCAAGGCCATTGAATCAATTAACAAGAGCTCACCTGATTCCAGCGTGGCTTCCAGTCTGACCAGGGAGATGAGATTGGTGAAAGCTGTTGGTACAGACAGAATCATGCAAGAGTGTGAGTTCTTATCACCTGGGTTTCAGTGGCACAATAAAATCAGGGAAAGAAATTAACTTTTATGGGGTGTCTTACACAGTGCTAGGCTCTAACGTACATTGTTTTATGTAATTCACTTGACAGCCCCAGGATGCATCACTATTCTCATTTTACAGATGAAAAAACTGTGGCTCATTTTATCCAGATCACTCAGGTACATGGAGGCAGAGAGACACCTTCTCTGGCCCCCAAACCCTTTCCTTTCTCAGTGGCTTAGGCCAGTTGAAACCCCACCGACCTTGGCCTCTGAGTTTCCTCAGAGATCAGTTCCTGGGGACCCTGGGAAGCCAGGCAGGGAAGTCTGCTTTGACAGTAATAACCTGTGAAGGAGCTGCTGTGCCACTTCTCTGCAGGGCAAGACCAGGAAATGGGACTCCACTCCCCTGCCATGAACTCAGAACTCTGGCCTTTCCTGTCTGAAGCTCTTGGTTTAGTAAACTGGTAAGAAGATGCTAGTGCTGAATCCCTGTCCCAGGAGTATCTTCCAAGCTAAGAAGGGCCTTCTCTTTCTGTTGCTGGGGTCTTTACAAATCTCAGCAAACAATGTGGTAAGACACCTGACCTCATCCTTGGGTTTTTTGGTCTGTATTTTCTGGTAAGCACCCTGTGATTTTAAGCTTTGGTAATTTGTGGGTGCTGAGGTGACTGAGGAAACTGTAGTGAGATAAAAGACACAGGGCTTTGTTCTAGGTTGGGCTCCCCAGAGGCCCACCATGAGTCATGTATCTGGGTGCAGGGAGTTTATTTAGGAGGCAATGCAAGGAGTATTGGTGAGAGAGTCAGAAAGTGAGACAGAGAAGGGAAGAAGACAAGCCTATAAAGGGTACGTTTGTTGTTGGGCAGTTTCTACTGTGGGCAGTTGGGGCTCAGTTCCATTGTGGATGTGGAGAAGACAGTGTAGATTATTGTACACACCTCCAGTTTATCCCGTCCTCAGCCAGGGGTGTGAGAGCTGTGGTATTAATCCTCCAGTTCCCACCTGTCATTGAGTGAAAGCTGTCCCTGGGGAGAGGGAAACTAATTCCCTCTATGACACAGGCTCCAAGAGCTGAGAGCTGCCTCTCAGCCAGTGAGTGGGTCCTGACCACTAAATGAATAGTAGGGGGGACACGGAAGGGCCTGAATCTACTCCAGGTTGGAGAAGCTTATGCCATTCAGTGGCTCTGATGACACTGCCTTGAGGAAATCTGTCCACATGATGTGGTCACACTGGGCTCAAGGACAGCAAGGCTTAGATGGGAGTCCCTACGCAGAAGAAGGACAAGTAGCCACCATCAGATCTGGCCCAGGCCTTGGACTCTGAAGGGGCAGGGGTTGGAGTCATTTGAAGGGGGCAGAAACTTACCCTATGCCTAGGATTGACAGATCAAATACAGGCTTCCCAGTTAAATCTGAATTTCAGATGAAGAGTGAGTTCATTGTTCATATATATATATATATATATATATAGAGAGAGAGAGAGAGAGAGAGAGAGAGATGTGTGTGTATATATGCATATACATACATCTATACACATACATATATTTAGAAAGAGAGAGATAGAATGTACACTGTCTTATAGTCCTCACACTTGTGGATGCAGCTACTTGGAAGGCTGAGATGGGAAATTTTTAGTAAGAACAGCCCACGCAATTATTTGTTGTTCATCCAAAATTCAAATTTTAATAAGTATCCTATATTCTTATTTGCTAAGTCTGGCAATGCTACCCATGCCCCCTCTCTGAGATGGGAGTGGGTGTGGGCAGAGGCCACTCTGGTCTCCAGCACCCCAGAGTCTTTGACTCTTCGGTAGAAGGCCGAAGGTAGCCTGAGTACATCTCCTCGGTTACGAAACGAGAGGCTATGTTTGTGCAAAGGGAAGGGAATGAGGCTTCAAATAAGGAAACATGTTGGCCTTTGGAAACAGAGTTGCACAATCTACAAATAGCCTCTGGAGTTCATGGTGTGGCTAACGGTTGTTTTCAGAATTGATATTTAACTAACACTTCTTGAATCCCTACCATGTATGACCTTCTTCCTAATCACCATGTCTCTTCATCTTCATGACCACTCCTGTTTACACTTGAGGACAATGAAGTCTTTCAGAAGACAGCTGTGTCCAAAGTGGACACATGAGAAATTGAACACGAATTTCTGGCCCCAAGTCCCAGGATCCTTTCTGTTGTAGCACAGCTGCTTCTATTGAGGGGCATCTGACCCCATGTCCCACGTCCAACACTGCCATCACTTGTTTATGTCATGTATAAGGTAGAGGCTTGGCTCAATCAGTGAGATTTTTACTCCACATGCAAAACTGAATTACAGACAGTTATTAGCTCACTAATGGATTGCCGTCTGGGTCATTCCACAAATATAAAATACACCTGAACTGTATTTCTCGTATTAATAAACAACACACGTTCCTTGAAAATACTGTCTCTGTGAGAAAACACACCCTGCATTTGAACTGAGAATGCAGGGACCAACTCGCTCCTTGCATGAACCCTGTAAAAATGAAACTTTCTCCTTCCACAAGGCCAATCCATCCACCAATTCTTATAGGAAAGGGTTGAGGCCATGGGGCCGCACCTGGTAAAGACTCTGGCAGGTGGGGATGGAGGAGGAGATGGGTCCTCCTGGAGGTTGATATGGTTTAGCTGTGTCACCACCCAAATCTCATCTTGAATTATAGTTCCCATAATCCCCATGTCGTGGGAGGGACCCAGTGAAAGGTAATTAAATTATGGGGATGATTACCCTTATGCTACTCTTGCAATAGTGAATGTGTTCTCATGAGATCTGATGGTTTTATAAGGGGCTTTCCCTCGTTTTTGTGCACTTCTCCTTCCCGTCATGATGTGAAGGACATGTTTGCTTCCCCTTCTCCCATGACTGTAAGTTTCCTGAGGCCTCCCAGGCCATACTGAACTGTGAGTCAATTAAAACTCTTTTTTTTAAATAAATTACTCAGTCTTGGATATGTCTTTATTAGCAGCATGACAACGGACTAACATAGAGATGGAGGCCCCAAGCATGAGCAGATGGGATGCAGTGGCACAGGCAGCAGAGTTGGAGACTCCAGACACGGCGCCTGTGTCATGAGAGGAGCTGGGGAAACCACAGACCTAAGGAGGAAGTCATCGCTGTGGGCTTTCGTCTTTTAACCTAGAAACTTAAGAGGCAAAAGAGGAAAAAGAAGAGAGGGCTGAGACAGAGGAGGGGCCCTCTAGTGGCAGTTGTTCTGGCTAAGAGTAGAGAGACAGACATTTCTAGAAGGAAAAGAGGGGGCCAGTGGCCCCAGGGCAGTCCTCTGTACGTGCAGCAGCAGCCCGACCCAGTGAAGAAGTGGGCACGTTGGTTAGGAGAAGCAGCAGCCATTTTATGGTTCACCCCCAAGCTAGTGTTATTCGCCTAGAAATTTCCATGACTGACTCTACTTCATTTTGAGGGTTGTTCCTGAATCCTGAATAAACTGATGAGCTCAAGGAGCCTGATGTCAAAAAAATTTTGCAACCATTTCTATGACCTTAAACTAAATTCTGAAATTAACCAACCAGTCAATGATACAGTGCCTAATGGGGACAGGGGCAGCCCTGTGTCAGGTATTGATGAATTCAGAGAGTCACTCTACATTAGAGAAGCATGAGTCATGAGCTCAGCCTTCCAAGAAGGTCTGTGAAGCGGGGAGATCGGGGAGGGTGAATGTAATTATCTAATGCAATGGCAGCCTCAATAAAGGATGGCAAGGGGATGGGCAATAAAAGGAAAGTACTGGAGCATCTGATTAGGACCTCAAATACAAAAACAATAGTGAGGATTCTCAAAAGAGTAGAGACAAGGCTTCCTTCTGGGGGATATGAAGCAAATAGCCCCTATTCCTCTCTCACACTCTCCTCTGAAGACTGCCATGAACCCATGACAAAAGAAGACCTGCAGAACTTTAAATCCCAAATCAGGTTTGCACAAAGGACAGACACTGGCTTAAAGTCATGGGATGAAGGGGCCAAAAATTTGGCTTTGACCAGTTAGGTAAAATATTTATCCTGAAGGAAAAATAGAGCACCAGATGTCTTTCTTTCTAGAGAATAATCCAGGTAAGGCTGGTGACAGCTTCTTGTTCCATAACGCCATCCCAGAGGGAAAAAGGAAAATGAAGGGAAGCCCTCCTAATCTTGGCACCATCTCAGATCTGATACTTGGAAAACAGGTTTATTTTAAAAAGCAGATCAGCAGCCCCAAAGGAGCATGCATAGCAGGAGCCGCCAGCTCTGCTCAGGGCCCAGCTGCTCTTGAACAGGCTGACATGGCTTCTCTCCTGCCAGTGTCAGGCCAAGGGCACGCTCCTTCCCCTCTGGTGCTGCAAGGAGCCACAGTGCAGCCCAAGGGAGAGAAGAATCAGCCCACAGGGCAGGAGTCTCTGTTTCCCCAGCCATCACTTAGGCCTGTGGAAGGCTCAGCAGGTAGACCCCATTTCCAGTACAGCACAGGCCAGAAAGCTAAAGAGCTGCTGCAAAGTCAGATGGGAAGAACTGCAGGACATTCTCCCCATCGCTTCACCTGTGGGGTCAGGCAGGACCGCAGATCTTCGGCAAACAATGTGGCTTGTGGAAGACCTGTGGCTATTTTGTGGAAGGGTGAATTTGAATCACCTTCACAGAGAGGCAGAAATGAGTTCTTTGTTAGTGAGTGGGCCTGGCTGGCTGCCCAGCAGTGTTCTTGCTTCGGTGTAGAGTGGGTTATATCTAAATGTAGATTTAGAAACATACCATGTTCTGAGAAAGTGTCATTCAGGGTAGCGTCCACTCCAACATTCCCTACAGATTCTAAGACTGAGCCCCTTGTCCCAGCATCTCAGAAGGAGCCAGTTAAGGTTGAGGGGCCACAGAAACCTCTGTTGTCAGCCCCTGTAAAAACTCTACAGTTATAGAAGTCTAACAAAACAGAGATTTTTAAAAATGCTTTATTTGATAAAGATGTTTATGATGATCATTGTCCTTGAAAATAAATTTCCAAAAAGCCATGGGGCTTGTTTTCTCTGTAGCTTAGCATCAAGCAGCGAGAAAAGACATCTAACCAACAGCTACCCTCTGGGATCTGGCCTGTGCCACCCAGTTGCCAGGAAGCCTGTGCCATCCAGACCCACATGTGCTGAGGGTGGCTCCTGGCACAGCGGCACCCCATCCTTGCCATTCACGTTTTTCTTACACACAGTCCCAAATCTGTTCTCCTAGTTTATCAGTTTGGGAATAAAACTGAAATTGACATGACTATGTCTGGCCCTTGCCTTTTCTAAGACTGGAAAAGAGTTTTAGGTGGTAAGAGGGCCCCATCATGGTACAGACAAGGAAAGGAAAAAGAGGGAGGCGAGATGGCTTGCCCAGTGGCACCACAGGAGTCCGCAGAGCCTGGGAGCCTTAGAAGCTTGCTAACAATTCTTCTACCCAAGCATTGTGATGGATCCTTTCTAAAAGACTCACATCTGTAATATCAGCACTTTAGGAGGCTGAGGCACGTGGATCACCTGAGGTCCGGAGTTCGAGACCAGCCTGGCCAACATGGCAAAACCCCTTCTCTACTAAAAATACAAAAATTAGCTGGATGTGGTGGTGGGCACCTGAAATCGCAGCTACTCAGGAGGCTGAGGCAGGAGAATTGCTTGAACCTGGGAAGGGGAGGTTGCAGTGAGCTGAGATTGCACCATTGCACTCCAGGCTGGGTGACAGAGCAAGACTCCATCTCAAAAGAAAGAAAGAAAGAAAAAAAAAAAAGACTCACCTCCCTATCTCACAGCTCCTGTCTCCTTTTGGAGCTAAGGAAAACAGCAGTACTCTTTTCATAAAGGAGGATGAAGGTAAATGGGAGAGGAGACGACTCTGGGACTGGCCTCCTATGAAGCCACAGTAGCTTCATTCCCTCCCAAGAAGACTTTTCCAGCCAACCACGTCTCAGGCTGCACCCACCAATTACAATCCCAGAAAAAGGAGGCAAGGGAGTCTCGGAGACATGCTGTACTTAGACCAGGAGCTAAGGTCAGTGGTGCTCTGCAAACCTTCATCTGAACTTTGTCTCAGGCTTCTTTTTAAGCTCCAGGAAAGATTAGAAGTCACAATCTTAGAAAAAAGGGACTTGGGTTTTCATTAAATTTTTCCTGCATGGAGCATTGGGCAATGAGCATGTGAGTTTAGCTTCTGGCAATGGTGATTCCCATTGCTCTGTTTGAAGAGAAGCCACACTCTAGAGGAGAAAGAACAGGTAGTAATGGTGTCTGGATTTCTGAGTCACCTTGGTCAGGATATACCAGGTCAAAGTGCTTACCATTTGGTCATTTGGATGTTTAACTGCCACCTGGCTGGTCTCCCTTGCCTTGATTTTCCCCGTCTGTCTTTTCTTTACTCAGAAGAAATACATATCTCCTTCTCTTACCCTAATCAATAGATGTCTCTGGTGGGTCGCCACTGCTTATCCATGCAAACGCCTCACCTCAGAGTTGAAGGTCCTCCATCCCACTGGCTCACTGCTCCCTTCACAAGCCTGCTCTTCTGCCAAGCCACATTTCTAAGAGCAACTTAAACCTAACCTTTCTCTTTCAGCTTCCCCACCCATTGACTTTATTTCAGAGTAGTTCCCTCACGTAGAGCACCACCCTGCTCTTGCTACAGATCTCTGTCTGCCAAAATCCAGCCATCCAAGCTCACCCCTAATGTCACCCAAAGTCTAACACGGTTATTATCTCAATGGTGATGATGAGGAGGAGGATGTTGGTGCATAGCATGTATTACTATGTACCAGGTCATGTATTAAATGTATGGGTTTTCCCTGAAAACCACCGTACAAGGTAGGTGGTGTTACTATCTCCATTTGACAAAGGAAAAGAAACAACGAATGCACAAAGAGGTGACATGACACTTCGCTCCACCATGTATTGTGGTAAGTCATATCTACTTTGCATCTTCCCTTCTTGGGGAGCAGGAGTGGGGTCCTAGGCTTCTTCTTTTGTGCCCCCTGCTCACTGCAGTGCCTGACACATGGTACCTACCGAGTATATTGGTTGTCATTTCAGAAGGGCACAAGAATTCAACTGCTTATTATGTTTTCTTGCAATTGGTTATTCTCTCATTTGGTGACTTAGTTTTACATTTCAGAGATCAAGTCTAGGGTGGACAGAGGAGAGTCATCTGCTGCAGCAGAAGGAAGCATCATGTAGTTTCCTGAGGGAGACAGGGAGGAAGCTGGGGGAAATCCTTTCTTCTTCTGTGGGATGGGGCCATGTGTGACCCAGGGCAATGTATCATTGAATGGCTCCAGTTCTTCAAGCCTGGACAGACTGACCACAGTTCTGATGGGAGTGGATGGGTAGCAGAAGGTTAAGAGGAAGAAAACAAGAGGTTAGGAACTGGCAACTCTGTGAGCGTGTGTGTGTGTGTGTGTGTGTGTGTGTGTGTGTGTGCTGTGTCAAGGCATGAACATGAATACTAGAGACTCAGGGCTGATTAACTTCACCAGTCATACCCCAGAGAGGGGAAAGGCCAATCTCTCTCTGCCCCAGTGCTTTTGTCATGGTGAGGGGTACAGGGGGTCATGGCTTCCCCTGTGGAGCCCAGGCTTCCTGCCCCAGCTGGCAGTGGAATCTGCATTTCCAGGATCACAGATACCCAGACTCAAGCTTGGTGTTGCCACTTATAAGCCAAGTGCCCTCTGGCAAGGAATGCACTGGTTCTGAGCCCGATTCCACCTATGTTAACACTGGGTAACATACTTGTATTTCTGGGTTGGTGTCAGGGCTGGACGAGGCAGTGTGCACAGACCATGGGCATGGGGCCCAGGCTGGGGTGCGGTGAAGAAGAAGGTGGAGCTTCATCTCAGGTCCCACAGCCCATGTGAACTCACATGGACACTGCCCTATGCACATGTGGTGCTTCTCTGCTATGAAGTCCTCAGCCCCTGGGCCCCCTCAGGCCCAGCTTTCCCCAGCAAGTGTTCCTTCTGCTCCAGGAGAATCCTGCCTTCAGGGGGGTCAAAGTCACATTGTATGCCCACTGGATTGTCCTTTGCATGGCTTTAAGAAGCAAAATTCTACTCTGTTTCTGATACCCCATAATAAGAAATGGTATCGTTCGATACTTCCTTGGTTTAATCGGTCTTTAGTATGCATGGCCTAGAGTTTTGGAGGCATGACTATAATTTGGGGCTTGTAGTTAAGTACAGGTCAGAGGCTGAACATAATCCACCACTGCTGTGTGTCCTTGGGTCTTCCATGTGTCCCCTTTCATTCTTTGATGAAGATTGCTTTAGGATGTTCTATTTCCTTCCTTATCTCCATGCCCATCTTCTGAATTCAGGCAAAGAGTAATTCCACTTTAAAAGTTGGTCTAAGAAGCTCTGGGTTGATTGGTTGCTTTGAGCTCACCTAAACCCAAAGCCTCACTCTATGGATGAGGAAAATGGAGGTCGAAAGAGATTAAGTAACATGTGCAGGTAATTACAGAGGGTGAATGGCAGATCCAGAGGAGCGAACGGGCCCCAGTGTTCCCAGAGTAGAGTGTTTTTCAGCTCATGTTGCTATCAGCCTGAGTCCATGGGATGTTTCCTGTGTCCTTATACTTTCTATACAATTATTTATTCAATGTTTTTCTTCAAATTGACTCATATTTTTATTTCAATAAATTTATCTTAAGGGGAAATTTTATATCATGATTTTATGAAAAGACAGTATCATTTGCCATTAATAGGAAGTTATAACTAAAGACAGTGCAAAATAGTATATGAGGTTATAACCGTATATTGTTGCCTGGGCAAAGAAAACACGCTGGAAATTCGTTCTCTTTTATTAGAAAGGAGGATTGGCAAGTTTCAGGGGTGTTAAGACCTAGAAGATTAAACCAAAACTGATTCTGGACCTGATTCCAATGCTGTCTAATGTCATCTTTATATCCGTGAGAAGAATTTTTCTCCAGTACAATCAGTCACATAATTCTCACACTTGGAGACCACTACAGGGAACAATGTAGTCACATCAGATCCCCTTGTTTCTTTAGAGGTCAGCAGACTCCTCACCTTTCCTTGCCCAGCAAGCTCCATCAAGAATATTAAACTTAAAAACGCTTCCTAGATGTTTAGTGACCAAATGCCCAATGAACACCTGACTTCCATTCGTTTTCACATGTCGAGGAATACATGTTGAATTTAGGCATACATTTTCATAAATCTTCTTACAGACTATTCTGTTCACCTCAGAAACAATGTCAAGATAATTAAATTTTAAATAATAAGTCAGGGAAGTTGATCTCAGCAGTGGAAAATGCTGTGATTTAAATTGCCAATATACAAATACTTATAGTTCTTGAAAACCACTGCCAACTGTGCCTGCCAGAAGTTAAATTCTCAATAGCTGGCTATGATTGATGCAGGCATTAGTCATTAAAAAAAAAAAAAGTCGAACTAAGTAATTTGCATCCAAAGGATGACATCAGTAACACCATGAACTTGTTGTTCTAGAAATTGACCACTAGATGGCGAACTTGCAATTCAAAAATAAAATAACTCAGCCTCTGCGGTACAAGCATTTTACCAAAGATCTATTGTACTTACAAACCTGCATCTACACAGCGAGAAGGTACTACTTGTCCTGAAGATGGTATTCTTTTCTTTTCTACCAGACTTTGATATTTCTCTCCCTCTTTTCTCAGGACAGGTCACTTCTCCCCACAGTCGGTGTTTCTGCGTGAGTTCACCTTTAAAACTTGGAGCTATCATTGTATTCCCAGCCCTGTGGACTGAGTAGGAAAATGTGTTCCTTAAGATGTGGTCTCTTTCTTCCCCCTGCCTTGACACTACTCACTCCTAAGCACGAGGGCTTCACATCATCAAGTCTCATTCCTGAATGCGAATCCAGTGCAGCCTGCAAAAGCACCTTGATTTGTGGGAAATTTTTTCTTCTCCATGAATCACACACCAACTTTATTCTCCTCTATAATGACAGCAATAAATCCTCTTTAAAGTTTCTTTTTTAAAGAAATTTCTTATCAATGGAGTGGTTGTTCTTGTACCAACTCTTTAAATATGGTTATAATGAGATATATGAGCCTAGTTCTCAGAGTGAGGACAGGAAGTAGGAGTGACACCTTTACGCAATAGGGTCTAAAACAATAGAATACATTGAGATCATTGCAGCAAATCAGTGGGTCTATTTGGAAGTTCTAATTTAGGGCTGTCTCTCCCCCATGGCTAATGGTGTGTATGAGCATGTGTGTGTGTGTGTGTGTGTGTGTGTGTGTGTGTGTGTGTGTGTGTATTGGTGCATAAGGGGGGAGGGCAGAAGAACTGAAACATTTACTTATTTTCTTTCTATATAAATAGGTACATCAACAAAATCAAGCACAAAAGAGATTCTTTGTGGCTGGGGTTTCCTGGCTGCAGCCCCAGAACCTAAGAACCCAAAGCTCCGTTCCCAAGTGGCCTCTCCTAATTTGCTAAACAACCTTGGGCAAGTCACTTAACCTTCCCAAACCTCAGCTTCTCCATCTATAAAGGAGGATGCAGAGCGCTGTCTCTTCCCAGTTTCCCCGGGAAGTTGTGAGGATTAATGATGAGAGAAAGGCAGTCAAGGGTCTATAGTTTCTTTAAGAACGGTGCTGCTTACCCTTGGATGAGAGTCCTAAAAATAAATAGCATAAAAACACCAGCAGTCCAGGCCAAAGTCGCAAGGGCTCTGTGTCTTGTGGTTTCCACATTTTCTATTGCTCAAAGAGGGATGGTGGGGACCAAACAAAACAAAACACGTAATAAAGCCTTTGTTTGACAAAATTCTCACTGGATTTTTATCTGATCACTCTGCGTCTATAGATGAAATGATTTTTAAACATCCTGAAAGAACTGAAAGGAAAAAATGTCTCTGCCCAAAGACGTCAGGCATTCCTGCCTAGCCCTTCATCGCACAGAGAGGAAAGAACTCCTCTGACAATTAGCCTTCTATTTTGGTGACAGTAATTATCACCATTAGAGGCTTTGCTTTTGCTCTTATGATGAAATATATATTCATGCAGAAGAGGCCCCAATCTGAGGACTCTTTGGGCAGAACCCAAAATGCACGGAAAGGATCGATTTTAACCTGTTTTAAAACATTTGATCTGATTTGATATTTCTAGTTTTCAACGGCTTACAGGAAATAGATGAAAATAAATGTCTTGTCACATGTTGTGCTGTGGACTATGCCTTTTGGTTTTCAAAGACTCCTGAAAACAGGAGGAGAATCCTCTATTAGCTGTGTCTGATCCTCAGGATTTTCCAGCTGTCATTGTTCAAAGGTCTATTTTTTGGAGCCTGGTGGAGTGACCAAGTGGATTACTTGCTCTAAAATTCTGTAAGTGATCTGTTTCTGAGTCTTTTGGCTAGAATAATAAAAAGAGACGGGGCAGAGAGGGAAGCAGCAAGTCCACACAATGTTTGTGGGTGTATATGCATTCTGGTGTACATTTTCAGGCCAGACATATAATTCTAATTATTTGGAGAAGAGGAAGAACAATGAATAAGCACGGGTCATGCTGCTGCTAGCTTCCTTTTATGGAGTCTAATTCTTACAGTGGCCCACTGCCTTGATTAATGCTTTGCTCTCTAAATAATTAATTTGCCTTTATGCAAACGTCTTTGCCTGTTACAAATCCTAACACACAACACTGAGGACCCAGGCTCAGCAAACCCACTCTCAAGCACGTAAATAATTGCCTTGGAATACCTAACAATTAACCTTGGTAAAAGAAGAGCTAAACATTAGTATACTATATTAATTTAAAACAGATATTAGCTTCTTGGTGTTAGAAAATGTTATAAACCTATACACAGTTATAAACCTACATGGTCAGTAAGTTTAGTTAGCTGGAATATGTTAAGTAGTACAAAGGGATAGTTTCAATGTAAATATTCGAACCGTTTGCTTCAATCTATCTCACAAGTATTTGTGTAAACTGGTATTTTTTTTTTTAATGAAGGTCACGAAATCAAGAGGAGCTGGACTTGAGAGTATAAATGACTTATCAGGGTTCCTCACTCCACCTGTAGCAATACTCAACACAGATGGTCTATGACAATGGATGAGCAGCATATCCTTAGAATTTGGGTGTGAAATACACATAAGTAAAATCTCATCCACTGGGATGCCAGATTCATGGTGGGGAGGGGTTTTTGTAAAGAAATATACTAAGACAGGCCAGGTGTGATGGCTCACGTCTATAATCCCAGCTACTCAGGTGACTGAGACAGGATAATTGCTTGAACCTAGGAGGCCAAGGCTGCAGTGAACCATGATCATGCCGCTGTACTCCAGCCTGGAAGACAAAGTGAGATTTCCTCTCAAAATATATGTATATATATATATACATAGTGACCAGCCTGGCCAACTTAGTGAAACCCCATCTCTACTAAAAATACAAAAAGTTAGCCAGGCATGGTGGCACATGCCTGTAGTCCCAGCTATTCAGGAGGCTGAGGGAGGAGAATTGCTTGAACCTGGGAAGCAGAGGTTGCAGTGAGCCGAGATCATGTGACTGCACTCCAGCCTGGGCAGCAGAGGGATGCTCCATTGTCTCCTCTGTTGAGAGAGGCATGGAACAGATTCTCCCCCAGAGCCTCCAGAGAAACCAACCCTGCCCACATCTTGATTTTGAACTTGTGGTGTCCTAGACTGTGAAAGAATAAATGTCTGTCATTGAAGTTACTCAGTTTGTGGTATTTGTTGTTACATCAGCCCTAGCGAACTAACACACAAGGGTGCTATGGTATTACCTCTATTTCACATACAAGAAACTTGCCCAACATTATCTAGTTAGTTGGTGATGGGTGCCCGATTCAAACTCAGGCCGGACGCCAGGGTCTACATGCTTTTGGCAACACTTTCCAGGTCACTGTGCACATGATGTTGCAAATTTGATCCCTTCACTCTTTAGTCTAAGTTCTATGGAAACAAACGTTACGGCCTCATGTCTGTAGGATGGAGAGATCACATTGTAACACACTGACCTGATCTCTCTCTCTCTCTCACACACACACACACAGACACACACTCACACACATTTAGAGAGAGAGAGAGAGAGAGAGAGAGAGAGAGAGAGAAATCCTTGGTTTCTAAGCCTTGTCTGTCTCCACCACCATCCTCCTCGGGTTACAATCTGAAAATGCCGTGCCCACCCTCATCACTTTACGGCGAGGGAATAGAAGCCTGGTTGGGGTTCTCTGAGCATCGTTCCCATTCCCACCCCTGCTCTGCTTTCAGATATTACCTCATTCCCTTTCAACTCAGCCAATAGAGCTTGGGATAGAGGAGGACAGAGCAAGAGGGCACTCCTACACAGGGGATTATGGAGTTTCCCTCCATCCCCAGGGTCCCCGAGCCATGAAGCCTTAGTGTCTCCCTGTTATCCTCATAAAACTGACTCCTTCACACCAACTCCTCTGTCTGAAGCTTGACTTCAACATCAGCTGACATGCTCTTAATCCTTACTGATTTTCTGACATCTTGGGGTTTAGCTTTGTCCTAACCTTGTTCCCCCAGCTCAAGTTTGAGTTTACCATTACCGAAAAGCTGTATCAGCTGGAAGTATTCCAGGCCATACATTCAAGGAAGAGCAGCACCACTCACAGCTGGTGCAGCTGACCGAGCCCAGTCCCTCCCACTGGCTGTCAAACATCCGGCATTGCAGCTCTCCCTGTAGGCCCCCGTCCCCAAAGCTGCATGGCTGCTTGTGATTTCTACTCGAAAAGAAAATTTCTTCCTGGACTCACAAAGGTAGTGATGCCTCTTCATGCCTCACTTTTGTGTGTGTGTGGTGGTGGATTTGGTCATTTCTGCACCTGTTTTGTGATTGTTGATATTGCTCTTATTAACTGAAATCCAGGAAGAATGAGTACCAGGTAGGTTCACTTTGAAAAAGCCCACATACAGTTTTGTTCTGCAGAACTTCCTTTCTGCCACTAGACTTCATCCTTAAGGATAGGGATGGGGCATCAGGGTAAACAGTGACATAAACAAAACTTCTCGCGTTGGGCACATTTCCTCAGCCTCCAAGATTTTTCAACAGGCCGGCTTTCAGGAAACGATTCTGTTAGAATTCTTGGTAAACTGACCACTATCTTAAATTGCTTTTAGCTGGTTTCCATCAAGAGCAGGGCAAGGAGAGAGGCAGAATAAATTTCCCCTGGATGAGCTGTATCCTAAAGTGGTACTCCCAGCAAGAGTAAGGGACAAGCAGGGAGAGCCAGGAATCATCAGCATTAATGAATATTGATTATGCACATACCTGGTGCTGGACAGCTAAGGAACAGAAGTGATTATCAGAAAGCAAGGGATAGGGGATTTTGGAAGCATTTAAATGGTTGTGTTAAAATGAAGTAGCTCATGAGCCTGCAAATAAAGTATAAAAAAGGAGAAGGCAGGTGGACTCTCCTAGGACCATAATGTGAAGGTATCCTTGGAATAATTGAATTGATGAAGGAAGGAAAGAGTTGAAGACTATGTAAGAAGAGTGTATTAGCTGCTGGTTTGCCTACTGTAGACAGAGCACTTTTTTGGCTGTTTATTTCCTCGACTTTTTTTTTCTTTTGCCAGATTGCATGTTTGAAATTTTCTTTTTTGATCTTTAAATAGTCCTGGGGGAAACACTTATAAGGCAGACAAGATGTTTGCAAACTTTTGTATGTTTCATTAAAAAGTAAATATTACAGAGGCGGTTGTAGACCAGATCAGTTGCTGTAGTGTAATTAGCTAAGCAAACCCACCCTTTCCTCTGCCATGATTATAGTGAGGTCATTCCCCTCAGTTTGTCTATCAGTAAATTGTGGATGCTACATTTTACCAACTAGCTGACTTGGTATTTCAAAGGATTTTAAGCATCTCTAAAACTATAATAAGATTTATAGCTCTGTACATTTTGTGCAGTGATAGTTACTGCTCTATATCATCATTATTCTGAAATCTTCAGGTCTTTGCAATAATTTAAGACTGTGACAATGAAGGATTTAGCCAAAGAATCTGGCATATTGCTCTTTTCTTATTCTGGGTAAGGTTTTGAATTAATGCAATTGAAATTTTAAGAAATAGTGCTTATATTTTCTCAATATCAAGTGCAATTATTAAATTTTTATACTGCTGTATTTCTTAACCCTTTATAAGCATTTAAAAACATGCTTTTTCTATTGTTTATCCTAAATAGGATTTTGTGGCTATTAATAAAGCACCATTGGTCTCATTGACCAGCTGCCATTCAATATTTACCAATAAGCAGGCAGGCATGAAAGGCCAGATTTGTTTACATGACAGTGACTGTCTCTGTGAGAAGCATTTGTAGCACATTGTTTTTAAAGGCAGCTTTCCTTCCACTAGAAGGAATAGCTGAGTCTCAGACATTTCTTTAAATTTTACTGTAGTTTTCTATTACATTCCTAAATAAGATGAAAAAATAGTTAGGTAATCCACAGATTTCTAATAAAATAATAGTTTACGTCTATAATTGAGAAACACAATCTGATAGTTATGCTGACTACTGAACAGGTCAAAGAAGCACTTTTTAAAAGCATCATGTTCTCAGAGGAAGGGAAGTCGCATTTTGTGAACACCTACTATGAGCCAGGCACTGTGCTAAATGCTTCTCTAAATTGTCAAATAAAATACTAGGTATAAGGTCATGGCATGGTGGAGTGGGTCAAATTGTGTCCCTGCCCACAAAGATACGTTTAAGTCCTAACCCAAATGTGACCTTATTTGGAAATAAGCCTTTTTCAGATTTAATTGAGTTAAGATGAGGCCCTACTGAATCAGAATGAGCCCTGAATTCAATGACTGGTATCCTTATAAGGGAAAGGTGAAAGAAACTGGACATAGAGATACACAGGGAAGAAGTTCATGTGATGAGAGAGGTGATTGGAGTAGTGCAGACACAAGCCAAGGGATGCTAAAGATTTCCTGCCACCACCAAGAGCTAGGAGAGGGCCATGGAACAGATTCTCCCTCAGAGCCTCCAACCCTGTCCACATCTTGATTTTGAACTTCTGGCCTCCTGAACTGTGAAAGAATAAATTTCTGTTGTTTAAGTCACCCATTCTGTGGTACTTCTTGTTATATCAGCCCTAGCGAACTAACACACAAGGCTGCTATGATATTACCTCTATTTCACATACAAGAAACTTGCCCAACATTATCTAGTTAGTTAGTGATGGGTGCCCGATTCAAACTCAGGCCTGACGCCAGGGTCTACATGCTTTTGGCAACACTTTCCAGGTCACTGTGCACATGATGTTGCAAATTTGATCCCTTCACTCTTTAGTCTAAGTTCTATGGAAACAAACGTTACGGCCTCATGTCTGTAGGATGGAGAGATCATGCTATACATGCTGACGTGCTTTTAGTACTTTTAGTAACGAAGACGCTATAGGCTAACGCCAGCTCCTGGCATATCACAGAGTGTCCCTTATGACAGCAAACTGATGTAAAATTATGCACGAAGTGGTTAAATATTTGAAACCTACCAACTAGATTGAGTTTTCCATCTTTGATGAGACCTATAAAGATGTTTTCTGTTGTCGCTAACTCTAATTCCTACTGAGTTCCTAGGACAAATGGCAGATCCAGGGAAAATTACTCTTACTTTCAGATGTTGATTGTTTTGCTTTTCAGTTTATACTGCCTTCCCCAAAAGATTTAATTTTTGTTTCCTAAAACCCATATAAAAATTTAAAATTCAGTTAAGGCTTCTGTAACCTATGCATAATATTAGTTTATTTGGAAGCATCTATCCTTGAAATAATAAATCGAATATAGATCTTTTGGTGTTATTAACTTTTCTGTATTTGAATAAATTCAGAACATTTGATCTTGACAAATAAGGAATAATTTTCTGTTCCAGGAATCATTGCTAGAGGTGGTTGTTTTTCTTCCAAATGAGTTGACTATAGTACAGGGAACCCAGGCCAGGTTGTGAGTAAAACACAAGTCGACTTTGGTGCTGGTGGAGAAGGAAGAGGAGGACCTGGCCCAGAAGAGCTCTCAGGGCTGTGGTCTCCTCCCCTTGGGCAGGGGACAAGACATGCTGATGGTATAAGATGGTAAGAGGGATGGAGCCCTCCTGAAAGCTCTGTGAACTCCAAGACGACCAGGTCCCTTCTTGCCCAACAGTGAGGCTCAGCAGGAACCAGGATGCTCAATCCAAATAAACACCCAATCCTTTAAAAGCTTATAGAAAAAGCCATTCATATGTTCACTTTTCAAACACGACATTGGCTGCTAGCTTCAAACTGGTATATTACAGTCAGGTTGTATCAATAAGCTGTATCTTTCAGGTCGTAAGCATCAGTCACTTTAGGAGACAGGCAGCCTACCAAAAAAAGTCTTGGAATAGAGTGGCACTTGCTTGGAAAACCTCAGGCTCCGCAGAAAGGGTTTCATGGGGACCTTACCAGAACAATGGCAGTATTGAATTTTGAATCTTTTATTTTCTGATCTCAACTCATCCTTGCGTGGACTGTAGAGTATCTACCAACCACACATTTGACTACACAGTATCTCCTTTCAGACAGCTTGGGCTAGAGCATCGTGTTTCTCCTTCTTACCCCACAGTTCCAGCTAAGAGGGCAGGAAGGTGTATCTTGGCCTTTTCTTCAGCAGTCTGCAGACTAGTCTTTGACATTGTGAGCAGAGTGTCACTGAAGCATTGCTATGGATCAGGGATATACTCTATGGGGGGAAAGGTGGGAATGGTAATATGAGTCCCCGGGAAGAGGGACTTCAGAGTACCGTGGAACCCTGGGATGGGATAAGTGAACTTGCGAATGTTCCAACATGCCCCAGGTGCTTCTGATTACTTTTCCCTCTCCCACAAGCAGAAAAAAGCATCTGCAGGTAAACAAACCCTAGCCTCTTAGTACCCATATAGTGCAAACAAAAAAATAGAAGAATAACAAGTCCTTTTTTGGTCAGTATTTTCTTCTTTCACCATTTTGCGGTAAATAGTGGGCAAACAAATGGTTTGCTTACAGATGCACAGGTATTTCCAAGTGCAATGAGGGGCCAATGTTGTCTGTTCCATTTTCGTCTTCTTGAGTGTTTATATTCTCTTTATTAGATCATTCTCCCACCCACTTGATTCTTGTCTTTCTTTGATTTAGAAAATTGTTTTTGAACTTTTAGACAAGTACAGAGAATAATGAAACACCTTTACCCATTTTCAAGAATTAATAAATATTTACATTTTGATGTATTTCCTTCAGATCTTCTTTTAAAAAGCTTTGTTGAGGTAAAATTTATATGCTCTACAGTTTACTTCTTTTAAAAAGCTTTGTTGAGGTAAAATTTATATGCTCTACAGTTCACCTATTTATAGCGTACAACTCAATAGTTTTTGGTATAATATATTCTTTTTAAAAATTATGATAAAATATATATGACATAAAATTTGCCATTTTAACTATTTTAAGTTACAGTTCAGTGTTATTAATTACATTCATAATATTGTGCAACTACCACCACTATGGTTTTCACCACTAAAATTTGGTCATCACCCTAAACAGAAACTTCATAACCACTGAACAAGTTCTCATTCTCCCTTTCCTTTGACCTTGGTAATTGCTAATATATTTTCTGTTTCTATGAATTTACTTGTTCTAGAAATTTCATGTAAGTAGTATCATACAATATTTGTTTTTTTGTATCTGGCTTATTTTACTTAGCAAAATGTTTCTAAGGTTCATCCATATCACAGCATGTATCAGAACTTCATTTATTTTTATGGCTACATAATAGTCTATTGTATGTATATATCACATTTGAAAAATCCATTCATCAACTAGTGGACACTTGGGTTGCTTCCATCTTTCGCTATTGTGAATAATCTTGTAATGAACATTGGCATATAGGTATCCGTTCGAGTCCCTGCTTTCAATTCCTTTAGGTACATAATTAGATGTGGAATGGCTGGGTCATGTATAACTCTGTTTAGCTTTTTGAGGAACTGCCAAACTGTCTTTCATAACAGATGTACTATTTTCCCACAAGCAGGATATGAGAGTTCCAATTTCTTCACATCTTTGCCAACACTTATTTTTCTGTTTTTTGATTTTGGTTTTGGTTGTTGTTGTTGCTGTTACTGTTTTTTAAATAGCCATTTTAGTTGGTGTGAGTGAGGTATCTCATTGTGATCTTGATTTGCAATTCCTAATGAGCATCTTTTTATGTGTTTATTGGTTGTTTGCGTATCTTCTATGTTGAAATGTCTATTCAAATTCTTTTCCTTTATTTAAAAAAAAGGAAAATGTTGTTGCATTATAGGCTTTCTTTACATGTTCTGAATGCTAAACTCTTATCAGAAACATAGTTTTCAAATATTTTATCCCATTCTCTTGGTTATCTTTTCATTTTCTTGATAATGTCCTTTGATCTTCAAGAGTTTTAAATTTTAATGAAGTCCACTTTATCTATTTTTCCTTTTGTTGTTCTTGCTTTTGGTGTCCAGATCTCCAGATCTTTATTTTTTTTAAGATGATAAATAAAACACAGCTGGTAAAGATGTTGTTCCCTCTGGATTCTTCCCCAATGTAGTTTCCCTCTCTCCTCAGAGGCTACCATTATCACAGATTTGGTGGAACATTTCCTACCCATATTTTTATATCAATGATACTTATATATACACTAATCACAAATAACATTTTTGTACACTTTTTAAATTGTACATAAATTTTATCATTTTTCTTTCTGCACTTTTTTGAGCCCATATTTGAGATCTATTCATGTTGATCAACATTGACTTATTTTATTCATTTTTGTTGTTACATGTAGTCAATCAAATGACTAGGAAGTCATATTAAAAATATTTAACAGGGGAGAGATCCAAGATGGCCGATTAACAACAGCTCAGGGTTGTAGCTCCCAGTGAAAGCGCAGAGAGCGAGTGGACGCCGCACTTTCAGACGAATTCTTGTTGCCCACAGACTAGGAGATTCCCGGCGGAGGAGCCACA